>SEYY01001980.1:27500-30000 GCA_009176605.1 Armadillidium nasatum | reverse complement strand
TGACCAGGTATGGCATGCTCTCCAAGCTCCCTTCCTTTGGGTTTCCTATTTCTCTTTGCTTACTCTTGTCTAGTTTTCTCTCAGATTGATCCATTTGGGCACTTGTAGATGGAGCGACCTCTTCCTCCTTTTCTGTCAATTGTGGTGTTCTTACTTTTCATTTACGATCTTCTCAGCTGCACTTCTATATCGGTTCACTCTTATACTGATGGCTCAACTCTACATTCTTCTACGCATTTCAAATCTACTACCTCTTTTGCTTCAAGTTCCTTCTCGTCTTCAATTTTCCGATTCTATTCTTGACGATCGGGATGGGATTTCCCGGTGAGGTCATAGCAACCTTGTGAAATTCAACTCTTTAAAAACTCAACTTCTCTCTCTCTCTCTCTCTCTCTCTCTCTCTCTCTCTCTCTCTCTCTCTCTCTCTCTCTCTCTCTCTCTCTCTCTCTCTCTCTCTCTCTCTCTCTCTCTCTCTCTCTCTCTCTCTCTCTCTCTCTCTCTCTCTCTCTCTCTCTCTCTCTCTCTCTCTCTCTCTCTCTCTCTCTCTCTCTCTCTCTCTCTCTCTCTCTCGAAAACATCTCCCAACTTTCCTATTTTCTTCGATGGCTCTCCCATCTCACCTGTAAATAACATTAACATTCTTGGTCTAAATATAAACAATAAATTATCTTGGAAACCACATATATAAGCAGAAATTGGTGAAAGGGTAGTTTGTGCAATTTATAAAATATATTTGTTTTTAAATCTGAAATTTTTTAAATTTTTTTTCCAAATTTGTAGAGATAAAAAGGAAGTGACAAAAATTGAAATTTACCTCAATCCTAAAAGACAAATAATCCTGAGATATGACGAAATCAAAAAGGCGGAATCGACAGAATATCTTAAAAATTTGCCACAACTTCCTTCGTGGTATTTTTTCGAAGTTATTCTACAAGATGGTGAAATTAAAATAAAAAGGTGATACTTTAAATAAAGTTTACAAAGGTTTAATTTCTAGTTACTATATATATATATATATATATATATATATATATATATATATATATATATATATATATATATATATATATATATATATATATATATATATATATATATATATATATATATATATATATATATATATATATATATATATATATATATATATATATATATATATATATATATATATATATATATATATATATATATATATATATATATATATATATATGTGTGTGTGTGTGTGTGTATGTGTGCGTGTATGTGCGTGCGTATGCTTATTTGTCTGTTCTCCTGTATCTGTTTGTCTCTCTCTCCATCAATAAAAATATGAAGACTGCAAAGCGTAAAGAAATGTAAGTTACAAAAATATAATATATTTGAAATATTTACTTATCAATTCAAAATGTTCAGAGGAAGCCAGTGAAAAATTTCTAATTTAAAAAAGCATAAATAAAATAAATCGCTTTCAGTTTTCTAAACAATTCGTATATTTTAATTATTATTCAGTTCACTTTTTCATTTTTAAGAATTTTGTCACTATCACACTTCTTCTGGTCCCTTTTATCCCCTTCAATGTAAAGTTTTGACTTAATATTAATTCCTCAGAAAATGAAGAATAAACAACTGGGTATTTGTAGCTCATATCAATGTTTGATAATATTTTTATATTTATAAAATCTTAATTATAATAATTTTGATTTCTTTTTATTTGGCTCCTGATAGAGGGTCCATGTATAAAAAGAGCATATTCCATATTTTCATGCAAACAAGTATTTGCTTTTCAAAGCTATTACGAACCTGTAAAGAGTCACAGCGCTTTCCTGAAAGCTCATACCGCAAAATTAATCATTATAGAAAGAAACATTAGAAACTCTTAATACACCAGACCTGTAAATAACAACCTGTAAAGAGGCACAGATTATTCTAAAACCTTTTAGCACAGAATTAATTATTATAGAAATATAAACTAGAAACCTGTAAAGAGGCACAGGGCTTTTCTGAAACCTCTTACACAAAATTATTTAGAAACACTTAAATACACCAAACCTGTAAAGAGGCACAACGCCTTTCTAAAACCTCTTACACAAAATTAATTAGAAACACTTAAATGCACCAAACCTGTAAAGAGGCACCGCTCCGTTCTAAAACCTTTCACACAGAATCAATTATTACAGAAAGATAAATTACAAACACTTAACACACCAAGGCTCTAAAGAAGCATAGGTTCTTCGATCACCGAAATTGCCGAAGAGCGGAGGACAAGATCAGAGAGGAAAGAAAGCCCCAGAGACGTTCTTACGAAAGCCATGCTGGCGATCAGAGATAGATTCGTAGAATGAGATGTTCCAATCTTCCTGTTAAGGATAGATTCGAAAACTTTAGAAAGAACAGAGGTTAAAGAAATTGGACGGTAGTTCGAGGATTGAGAGGTGTCCCCCTTCTTCGGCACAGGCAGAATGAGCGCACGTTTCCAGCAAGAAGGGAAGGTTGAAGTAGAAAGACAAAGACGAAA
>SEYY01001980.1:0-20000 GCA_009176605.1 Armadillidium nasatum | reverse complement strand
GTACGTTAGAACTTCACACCATTCCACTTAATTGCTTTGAATGATGTTCGTATTTGTACGAAGTACCCATTAAAAAATATCAGTAAGATAATATGATAAAAACCAATAGGTTACCATAGGGCTCCATGCAATCAAACCCCATAAGTTTCTATGATAGAACCAAGTGAGAATATGATATTTTTGCTATCAGGCTTTGCTAAGACTCCATAAGGAATTTACTTTAGATTTATCTATAGCAAACCTTTTAACCCCTGTGAAAAAACCTATAGATAAACCTATGAACCCCATGCAAAAACCTATATAAAATTTAAAATATACAAACTGTTGCCTATTGTGGATATTTTCCCTGCCACGCAACCCTCATGAATACGATTTACATATACAATCTAACCGTCAGCTATATATCACATTTGATAGAATATGATAGAATATAGAATATATTATAGAATATGATAGAATATAGAATATATTACATCACTTACCTGCTATTTGTCCGAAATGAGGTCGGTCGCGCCATCTGTTGAGTTTCAAACATACTCTAGAAGCTCACAGGTCTGAAGGCGTACCACCGACTTTCGGAGTCACTTTTTATCGCTTTACCCGTTACGCTAAGACGGTTCTTCGCTTTCGTTGTAAAACTTTTCCTTTTACGCAACTTTAGTAAACGTATTTTGGTTTTTTATTATTCATTACATTTATTCGTTTTAATTATATATATATATATATATATATATATATATATATATATATATATATATATATATATATATATATATATATATATATATATATATATATATATATATATATATATATATATATATATATATATATATATATATATATATATATATTATAATAATTTATTTCTATTTATTTCACTATCACCTTTCCCACTTTCTTGGGGTGGTGTCCACCACAATTCCCTCACAAATATACCCATTCCTACCTTTCAATACCGCCCTCCATATCACTCTGTCCTCCGAAGGTCTACTACTTTCTTCTAAACTCAAATTCATTCCACTCAAAATCTCTCTCATTTCATCCATCCATCTCCACTATGGCCTTCCCCTCCCCCTCCCCCTACTCACATCCACCTCGAATCTAAGTACCTTGCCCACCATTCGTCCTCATTCATTCTACACATATGTAGAAAACTATTTTAGCATATCCTCCTCAGCTCTATCCACTACACCTCTTTTCTATTTACACATCCCCCTATTCTTTCATTTCGATCCAATATTTCTCTCCTCTTCCTCGCTAACTACCTTCCCATCATTTTCTACCTCTCCCCCATTACTAATCCCTCTCCCATCGTTCAACAATTCACTAAAGTACATTTTCCATCTCTTTCCAACTTCCTTCTCTACCTGTAATATTTCTCCATCTTCCCTTTCCACTCTCTCTCCTCCTCCTTTCATCACCCTATTTACCTCTTTCCAAAACATACATATATATATATATATATATATATATATATATATATATATATATATATATATATATATATATATATATATATATATATATATATATATATATATATATATATATATATATATATATATATATATATATATATATATATATATATATATATATATATATATATATATATATATATATATATATATATATATATATATATATATATATATATATATATATATATATATATATATATATATATATATATATATATATATATATATATATATATATATATATATATATATATATATATATATATATATATATATATATATATATATATATATATATATATATATATATATATATATATATATATATATATATATATATATATATATATATATATATATATATATATATATATATATATATATATATATATATATATATATGAGAACGCTATTGGGAGCTATAGATATTCCAATAGGTGTAACCTTTGCGCATACATAAGTCAAACTTTATTAATGCCATAGGTTATTTTCTTGAGACTCATGCCATTACCAATACGATTTTCGACTATATGCCGAAAAATCTATGTGGCCTACGTAGTTTCCACTGGTGGACATAATGTGAAATAAAACCTACAACAAAACCAATGGACATTTTTTTAGGGGAATAAGTGAAAAATATAAAAAATCCTGTTTATTTTCTTACTAATATATATATATATATATATATATATATATATATATATATATATATATATATATATATATATATATATATATATATATATATATATATATATATATATATATATATATATATATATATTAAATAAAATAAAATTATTATTAGTACAGAAAAATTGCTTATCAGTAAAAACTTCATTAATATTAAAAAATAATATTATTTTAAATAAAAAAAAAAAAAAAATAAAAAATATTATATATATATATATATATATATATATATATATATATATATATATATATATATATATATATATATATATATATATATATATATATATATATATATATATATATATATAAAATAATGTGTCTGCTATTGGACTAGAACCAACAACCTTAAAGATGGTAAAGTCTAGTGCGCTAACCACTATGCTACGCTAGGTTGTTGGTTCGAGTCCAATAGCAGATATTAAATCTATATATATATATATATATATATATATATATATATATATATATATATATATATATATATATATATATATATATATATATATATATATATATATATATATATATATATATATATATATATATATATATATATATATATATACTTTGGAAAATGTACTTGTATTATACCTTATAATTTTATATTATATTTGCTATAGAACCAAACTACCTATTTATTCGATTTTGATCAAATATTTCTAAGTAACAACGCCAATTAATTAATATCTGCAAAAAGTAAAACTGCCGATTAATCGGTACTGACATGTTTGTAAAAAATATATATATATATATATATATATATATATATATATATATATATATATATATATATATATATATATATATATATATATATATATATATATATATATATATATATATATATATATATATATAAAATTAAGCTTAGTTAAAATTGAAAGGTGTAAAAATTATGTAGACTATGCCTTCAAAGAAACAAAATGGATGTTTGGTAACCCTGCCAAATTTTGATGCAAAAGAAATATAAAATAAAAAATTTGTATTAGTTTTTATTCTGTGATAAACGCAGACTACAAGCTACCTATGGTTGATAGTTTTTCTCAAACTAAAAGACATACTTGTCAAGCTTCTTGAACCCTTATGACTATGTTGGACAGGTGAGAGCTTTTTAGATTAGTTCCTAAACGAAAAGTTATTTCTCTATTACAGTAATTTAGGAGTTTTATAGATATATGCAACCAATAAGACAATGTCAGACAACTGTTTCTTCACTTCTGCTATCAAATCAATAGAACAAATACCAATGCAAGTTAAGCAGGAGAATGAGAGTTGCCTATATTTTTGATGGACGAAAACGTCCTTATTAAATTTCAATTTTCTATCTTTATGCAAATATATTCTAAATACTAATTACAAATACTACTACTTATATAAATGAGAATTACCTGTAGATTACCTAATTATTATTATTTCGAAAATGATATACTAATTTAAAAAATTAACGATTACTCTAATTTAAATACTTCTTATATTTACTTTACACCTTTATAATAAGTACAAAATTCTTTATAGTGATTAAATCAATCAGGTTTTGTAGTTTATCGAATTACCACTAATTATTATTATGCCGCACTCATAAAACGGTGCATAAATATCCGAATATGAATATAGAGAAAAACGGTTAGTGGTGCAACAAGTAAAATATGTCCAGTTGACTTCAATATTGCAAGAAGTATCTTCCATTTTTTCGTCATTGTTACTTGGGTAATAGTGCAGATGTAAGCATCCAACTCAAAAGCAAGGGAAAACCTGTGTGATCGCTTGACATTTGGTCTAAAAGTTACCCTACCACTCACAATGTCCCAACAGATGTTTGAACAAATAGTAGTAATAACTGAAAGATATTTTCTTTAATGGAAAAACAAAAGAGCCGACATTGAACGTTTATTTGGAAATTTTATTTAAAAAAAATATGTACGAAAGATTGCAACAAGCAAGAACGCTGCCTTTAGAATTACAAAATGAAGATTTAAGAAAGAACATTAGTAACTTCTTTTAAGAGACCAAAATTATGGTCATGACAGAAAAAAAAATTAATAATCATTAATTAATGATTTCTTAAATGGGTAAATAAAACATTTAAAAAAAAAAAATATTGAACTCTCAAGATTTCCCAAAGATAAGGGAATGTATTATTAATAATATTCATAATAAAGTTTAGATATAATACCAGAGACTTGTGCGTTATAGATAGTTCAGTGCAATAATAATACCAACCACCTATTTCACCATGGATAGTTCGATGCAATAAACTTTACCTGAAGAGGTAAATTTTGGCAATAATAAATGAAAGATCATGGTTACATTTGCGACATTCGTTATAATATACCCGTACAAATTTACAACAATAATATGCAATAGCAGCATTTATAACGTTACAAGAGGAATGTAGACTAAAAAAAAATATATGAAAAATAAAAATGAAAGTCTTGTCAGTTTCAAGTAGTGTCCTCTTTAAGTTTTTTCTTGGTCTACGCATTATCAGTGTGCCTGTTAGTTGCCATAAAAGTAGAATGGGCCCAGTATAATTTATATTCCAGAATAGAATTGATTTTTTGGATGTTTATGGAGAATAATCAGTTAGAAAAAAATAAATAAATAAACCAGTTCAAGATATGCCGTTTTTTCACTTATTTCTTCATAAACTATATATTCAGTCTTTATTTGATATTCATTTCCATTCCGTTTCGTGGACAGAATACGATGGGCATAAGTATATCTACGAAACTTTCTTGCAGTTCATTTCTTCAAGTTTATCAAGGTTAAAGAAATATTATGACGGTAAGATTAATTATGGTTAGGATAAAAAGTCACTCGCTACTTAAGTGACAAATGTTTTTAAAAAATAAGAGATGACAAATCCTATGTAATAAGGAATTAAGAGTCATTTTGGTATATTAATGGTAAATCGAGATGGTTTGGAATGCAAATCGTTATTAATGGAAATTTCTCAGTCTATTTAAATACCAAAATTAATGAACAATTTAATATGAACATGTTAAATTTTTTTTTTAACTTCTTTCTCATCAAAAAAATTCTCTCACAATTAAGAGTTTCTTTAAATAGAAATATAGAAGAAAACTAACAGAACCAATTTTATTATGCAATCATTTAAATAAGGAAAGAGCTAATCATTTTACTTTTTACATTTGTTATTATAATAAGCATTTTACTCAATTTTCGTTAACTTAAAATTAATCTTCCTTAAAAAAGCCTCTGTCTGAATCTTAAAAAAAAATGCTAAGAAATACAAATCCAAAGTCTCAAGAATATTTAATTTTTTACTAATCCTTCACTCTTTCAGCAACCCGTCGGAGACTTCAGAAGGATCCAACTTAAAAGTGAATGAAAAAAAAAATATTCAGAAACAAATGAAAACTAACGTTCATAAAACACAGATTTAAAAAATACTATCTAGTGGACACTCTCCAGTTTTAGACCCGGATTTATTGCCTAACATATGCTGATAACTTCAATATTAAACAATTATTATTATTATTAGTTGCCATCTCGATTTCTGAACGAAGGAATGCAGATTACCTATAGATTAAAATGTTTTTGCATGATACTATTTGAAGCTCTAAAACGTGCATACACAACAATAACAATATGAAACATAAAATCTGATATCATATTTCAACTGTTGGATGTTGGTTGCAAACTCTTAAAAGTATGCAACTATGATATATTCAATTTCGAAAGAGGTTAATGTTATAAAAACACATTAAAAAAAAATATGCGGTTCTACTTTGCACCTAGTTTATAAATTAGATTAATAAACTATTTCCTAAAACAACCTGTTAGTAAATAATCTTGATGAAAATAAATAAGATATTTAAAAGTAAAACTGTTCTTAATGTCTTTATGATATTTAAATATAAAAATAGCAACACACAACTTACAATATCACAGGACCATAGAAACCAAAAAAGCAGTTCCAAAAATGTTGAATTTTAGAACTTGATTTGAACATTATTTCTTATATACAAGCCTATAGAAAAGGTAAATAAATTATATACTGGCTTCAACAAACATGGCCTTAATATGAAAACAAATAAATAAAGACTGGACAACCCGATAAGACGTGTAAACAAACCACAATAAAAAGAATTAGGGATATATTGTGCTATAAAACGTTCATTTAACAAATACAACACGTAAAAAAAACGGATGGAAAACAGGTATTATAAAAAACCCAGATACAACAAAAGATACATCACTCATATCCAAAAATGATTGTAATATCAAATTATTAAAAGAAGACCAAAACAAAAACCTTTTGATATTTTGCATCATCTAAAAGTGTAAATAAATACAAAAAAAAAATAAAATAAAATAAAATAAAAACAATAAAAAGATTATAAACAACATTCGTAATATTTAACTAGAGAAACCCGAAGCGTAATTTCTATTTTCTTTTTTCTAAAAGAAAATATTACATTACTATAATTAATTCCTTATAAAATTACTTCGGATACACACAACTGAATAATACAACCACAATATTAACTAATCACAATAAATAAGAAAATAAATATATATATATATATATATATATATATATATATATATATATATATATATATATATATATATATATATATATATATATATATATATATATATATATATATATATATATATATATATATATATATTTTGGCAAAAAGTTTGAACGAATATAAGCGTTATCTGTTTCGTCTTGCATATTAAATAACTATAATATTTAATATCAAATGCATAATCTCATATTAGAAAAATATACATTTTTTTACGAAGATGTCTTAACTGTATTTATAAAAAGATATCACGTTATAAGAGGGCTTCTGTCATTTTGTGGTTCCGTCGGAGGGCAACGACGAGTTACAGGACAGTCCACTTCCTCTTCAGTTACAGGAACAACAGTGTAATCTAAAAGGAATCATTTAAATATTTATTATTTAGAAGGGTTACCGTTTTATTATTATGATATATATATATATATATATATATATATATATATATATATATATATATATATATATATATATATATATATATATATATATATATATATATATATATATATATATATATATATATATATATATACGCAAACACACACATGAAAATTTTATTCCATGCTAATCACCATTACACGTCAAATATACATTAATTAATGGGGTTATATTCTCAATTATCAAATATTAATCGTTTTTAATAAGCTTATATATATATATATATATATATATATATATATATATATATATATATATATATATATATATATATATATATATAATATATATATATATATATATATATATATATATATATATATATATATATATATATTCTACGTTCTTAGACCTAGTTTTTAAATGAAATCATTTCATATTCTGCTACAGTGGAATAACGGTCGAGTGATTGACTCACATGTTTAAAGGTGCAGGTTCGATTCGGAATGACGATACTAGGAAGAAACTTTGAATAAAGTTCCTTTTCTCAAGCAGATCGATGCCCTTAAGGTGTGAGTTTAATTAAAAAAAATATGAGCCACTGTCATGGAGTATCATTAAATCCCACTATCGCTCAACAGTACACAATATATTTTGATATTAAAAAATGTTCCAAGTCTGTAAAATCTTTTGGAGAAAAAAAATCATAAGCAGCAAAAGTTACCACAATATGGTATGGGTGGAATGGTTTCTAGCTGAATTAAAAATTGGTTGATTAACAGAAGATAATTTGTAGTACTTAAGGACATAAATCGTAACGGGAATTAATTAAAAGTGGTGTTCCTCTGGATTTTGTGATGGGCACAATTTTATTTCCATCAATCTATATAAGAGATAAAAAAAAATAATTAATAATCTATTTGGATGAAAATATAAAAAGGTGGAGTTTAACGTTGACTGAAACTAAATTAAGTACCTCCGTCGTCGACTGATACGAAAAAATTAACAATCTCTATTGAAAATATTGGGAGTTTGACCTAAAAAGTTGAAAACGAATTTAAATATAAAATGTGTAAAGTACTTCAAATTTGCTAATCAAATATGGATTTTAAGACATTCATGAATATAAAATAGCTGAGATCTGTTGACAAAGAAAAGAACTTGGATGCGGTTATCAAGTATTAACCTAATTTGAAAATATCAATAGTGCTTGGCAGCTACAAATAAAACTAGCAAAATGTTATGAGACTGTTTAAACTGTACTAATCGTATGAACAGTAATATTCCTTATAAGAGTAAGGTATAATGAATAATATTTTTTACTACTAAGTTACGACGTAATTAAACATTGTGAATAAATATTATTTATCGAATAATTGTTAGTGTTTACCATTCTCTTTGTTAACATATGGAGGGGAGGGATAACTTAATTTCCATATAAATTACTAATATTTATTTATTTCATCTGCTTATATATATATATATATATATATATATATATATATATATATATATATATATATATATATATATATATATATATATATATATATATATATATATATATATATATATATATATATATATATATATATATATATTTTTTTTTTTTTTTTTTTTAATTTTTTGGCAAAAACACTTGGCGATCATTTCTTTTAAAAAGATCTGAGAACATGATACACAATTTTGACCATCCGTGATTTAAAACAATAATCTGTAGTACATCAAAATACGCACAATGTAATATCACTCAATAGTTTAGAATCATTATTTGCTATAATAATATTGTGATAACTGATGATAATCGAAATAAAATAATTTTTAAAATTATTGAAAGGAATGAAAAAAATTTTTTAAAAATTAAAAAAATAATGAGTGATGTAAAAACATTTGAAGTGTGAAAAACTGTTCGTGCAAAAACTGTAAAATTAAAATTCATTTCAATAACAGTTTTGAAAGAACAAATCTGCAACCTTCAAACGGCATGCAACATTCAGATTCTCACCATAATGACTAATAGAAGAAAAAAACAAACTGAACATTGGGAAACTCATACGAGTGATGTTTTCTGAAATAAAAGTTACTCAATTACTAAAAAAAAAAAAAAAAAATAAAAAGGTGCTTTAATCTGAAGACGAAAACTTGAAAGCCATGTTGAAATTTCTATTCTATAAATATATTTGAAAGAAAATCTGACTCGGTATGTGGTAACATTATAAAATAAAATGGTAAATTAAATTTATTTATTTTTTCTTCAATATTCTATTTCAAGGATTTGACGTTTAAGGTGCCTTTATTCGGCTTCAAAAATCGGAACAGCTTAATGAAGGATTGTCAGTCACAAAAAGTGAAAAAATTTCCAATTGCCTTTACATAAACCATATTTAGCAGAGAAATTAAGCAAAAATAATACTCGGTACGTCGAAAACTAATGAACCTGCATGAAAATGAAAGGAAGATAATGGAAATTTTTTTTTCAAACGTAGCAAGGTGATATGTCAAGTTATAAATTCCTCTTCGTTTATACGACAAAGTTCCACGCTGGGATAGTATTTCCTGTAAGGCTAAAAGATGAATGATACTTCGAGGAAGATTTCTATCGAAGATTTCTATCTGACAGATCCAAAATTTGATAAGATCACATAACGTGGATTGTGAAGGACTCACACAATGAGACAGAACTACGGTTAGATTTGCTCTATGAACTCTATGGTAAAAGACTGAACTGAAAATGTTCTGCAATGTCTTTTTCTACTGAATGGGAACTTTCCTTAGATATTAATAAGCAAACAATTCTTGCGAAAAAATGTTTTTTTCTGTAATGACCGGTTACGAACGGTGGCAAATGCTCCCTTTTAGAACAGAGTTTCACCAGTGTGCAGTGGTGTTGTATACTTAAAAAATTTCTAGTGAAATATGGTCTAGACGTTATCAGCTGCAAAATGTTATTCTGGAGAAATTTTTTTTTTAAAAAAAGATATATATATATATATATATATATATATATATATATATATATATATATATATATATATATATATATATATATATATATATATATATATATATATATATATATAATAAATAAAAATATAATATAAAACAAAATTAAAAAAATGCAAATAAAATAAAAAAAAAATAAAAAAATTTTAAAATCTTTTTTTTTTTTCTTTTTTTTTTTTTTTATATATATATATATATATATATATATATATATATATATATATATATATATATATATATATATATATATATATATATATATATATATATATATATATATATATATATATATATTAGAGGTGGACCGGATATCCGCATCCGCAACTGCGGATATCCGCATCATTTTTCCAATATCCGCATCCGCGGATATCCGCAATTGGATATCCGCAACCGCATCCGCGGATAGTAAAAAATTACTTTTCATCATGCAATCGATAAAAACTTTCAAAGGAAAAACTTTGTATTGAATGCAGAACCTCTTTCTGAGCGCCATACAGGCGACTATCTTGAAACTGTATTTGAAAAGATGCTGACAAAATGGAAGATTTCATTAAATGAAGTGCACTGCGTAGTCAGGGATTCGGGCACAAATATAAAAAAAGCACTTTCTCTGGCAAGAGTGAAAAATGTAGATTGCTTTGCACACCAAACTCAGATAGTAGTTAAAAATTCCATATGAGTCAAAAATGTGTATCCGATTTAATAACCAAATGTAGGTTAATTGCTACGCATTTCAATCACTCCGTTGTAGCCAAAAATGAGCTGAAGAAAATACAAACAAGATTAAATGTTCGTCCACTTTCTGTCATGCAAGATATTCAAACACGCTGGAATAGTAGTTTGCAAATGCTTGAGAGGATGAGCGAAATTAATGAGGCCATTTGCCTTTATGCTTCAAGCAGCACAAAATAAAGCCTCTAACAGCTGACGAAAATGACATTTTAAATAATTGTATTAATATCCTTAAATCTTTTGAAGAATTAACAAAGACTATAAGTTCAGCTGAATCATGTTTGTCAGATGTATACCACTTGTTTCAACATTGAAAATTGTGTTAACAAATGTTAAGTCTAAGGGAGTTTCAAGGATGACTGAAACATTAATGAAGGAGATGAACGACAGATTTGAAAACCTGGAAAATGATGATGCTTATACAATTGCAACCTTTTTAGATCCTAGGTACAAAACAAAATTTTTTAAACCACTTGTTTCTCAGAATGTTAAAATCAAATTAGGATGCTTATGCGCGGAGATGATAGAAACAGCTAAAATAGCGCCTTTCAAGAAAAAGCAAAAGCTCTCAGATACAAAAGAAACAAAATCTGTTAGCTTAAGCATTGCTAAATCAATGAAATATCTTCTAGCTTCTAGCATGATGAAGAATCACAGTCAGAAGTGTCAAAGGATACAATATCGATTATTGAAAATTATCTGAAACTCCCACGTTTGGAGGCAGATAAAGACCAATGGAGAGATATTGCCAAAGTTTCCCTTTTCTAGTTGAGCTATAAGGACTTATTTAGCATGTCCTTTTGCTAGTGAGCGTCTTTTCAGTGGAGCAGGCCTCATTTACGACGAAAAGCGAACCAAACTTTCACCTGAAAGAGCCCAAAAGCTTTTATTTCTAAAAAATAACTTACCAATTATTAACTTCAAATGGAATATGTGAAACTGTGAAGTGTGAAGGTAATACTGAATTACTGGCTATATATATATATATATATATATATATATATATATATATATATATATATATATATATATATATATATATATATATATATATATATATATATATATATATATATATATATATAACCTTTTTCCAAATGGGTGGAGGTTGGGGAAAGAGGTTGGTGGGGTGTTCAAGAGTTGGGTCCCCGTCCCACACCCTGGTAACATAGATTCTAGATATTATATTTAAAATTCCAAGAATCTATAGCAAAACTTTAAAAAATTAGACTTCCGCATCCGCATCCGCATCTGCGGATATCCGCAATTGACTATCCGCAACCGCATCCGCATCCGCGGATATAAAAAATTACTTTCCGGTCCATTAATATATATATATATATATAATATATATATATATATATATATATATATATATATATATTATATATATATATATTATATATATATATATATATATATATATATATTATATATATAATATAAAATAATAAAAAAAAAAAAAATAATAATAATAATAATAATAATAATAATAATAATAATAATAATAATAATAATAATAAAAGTGTACCTAAGTTTACAGAAGTAGCCATATTTCGCCATAAAGCAGCCTATATTGAATAGAAAATTGACTTCAGGTGCAGTTCATAGACCAAAAGGAAGAAACGTTCGGTATGAAAAAGTTAAATCTAAAAGAATAGATTTTCTGATCTCAGAAAAGTAAAGATGTTTACACAAAGCAGAGTGAGGTGATTCCGACAAGATGTAGGGTAGGCAATAGTGATAAGGTACTGATGGTAAATCAGAAAAGAACTTGTGTCTAACGGGTTGTGATGACTGCACACTCGACAAAAATATGGTGAACTGAAAGAGGATAGCGACGGTAAAAAGGACAGAACGGTGAGTTGTTCTTTGCCATAAGGTAGTTGTGCGTCAGATTTGTGTAAACGATTTTGAAGAGAGCCAAAGCTTGGGAAGAAGTTTGATGGTACGTAACTTGACACTTCGATTGTCCTGTCCAATATGTCTGTCAGCAACTTGTAAAACTCTGTTAAAAACATGAAACAATCAGAAGCAGGAAGATAACCTCATCCGATGGCAATAGAGGGGTATCTCCCTCTAGACAAATTATGAGTAGCTGGAAAGTAGCAGTTTTATCGGCTGTTTGTTCTGCTAAGCCAGTGTAGGAGGAGACCCAACTACAAGTTGTCTATTTTCCTCATATGTAAAAGACAGAAACCTCTGGATGGCAGAAGAGAGAGAAAAGCGCTTTTGCAATCATAGAAGATAGTATATGTGTCACTCGCTAAGGAAAAAATATTATGCACCGCCATTAACTATGAAACCAATTCGGCCGTAAATACAGATGAACTGGGTGGGAGAGAGTGACAAAGTTCTGGGAAAACAGTTGAAGCTTCCACACCCTCTCCTCTTAGAGCCATCAGTGTAAATCGGAATTGAATTAGAGTGAATGACTTGGTGGGAAGCAAATGAGGCATTCAAAATAGCCGGGTGAACTATAATTTTATTCAGCGAAGATAGTCCCATGAATTTTACAGGAGGGTTTAGCCATGTGCTAAAATTATCATAGGTAAAAGGTAAAAACGGTTCAAAGAGGAAAGTCAAGAAAGCGAATCATAGGGGTTACTACCCCAGTGAAGATAGAAATTGGATCAAAAGAAACTTTCCTGATCAGAGGAATCAAAGACAAAGTGTTTGGGGTCTGGATGAGAAGAAACATAGAGAGCACATGAGCCGTTGTCTCCATAAGACAAGGGTTGTAATTACAGACCCCACTTTCAAGCTTTCCTTTGACGACGATCGAAATGGTCCTGTAGCTACTCACAAACCTTCATTTTGGATAGGGTCTAGAAGGCGTAAGTACGACTGGAAAGTCTGTCCATAAATGGCACAAAATTGGGTCTCATAAGGGCTATGAAAAGCCGGAGCACAGTCTTCCTGTCTATGAGGTGTCTTACGAGTTCCAAGTACCTATGACAGCTTAGTTTTCAGTCTACAGATGCGGGGAAGGTATATGACATGGCCGTCAAAAAGAATACTAAGAAATTTTACCTGTGAATCCAGATAAATGGGCGAGTCATATAGGGCAAATGCTGTGAGGTACGTCACCCCAATCACTCCGACTGTATTTCTTCCTAAAAAGCATAGCTTTAGTCATCACTGCGGAAAATTTGCAGCCCATTGAATTCCACTATGATGTCACAGTATTAATAGCCAGTAGGGGTTGACGTTCTATACATGAAATTTTAGCTCCAGAGACGTAAATGGTGAGGCACAGAACTGAGTCCGGGATCGTAGAAACTAGTTAAATCCAATTGTGAAACGCAAAACACTACGCACATTGCCTTCGGAACCCCTTCATCCATGATAAAAATTTAGACAAGGTGGTGTCACAGCAAACCCCAAGAAACTCAGTCACCAATGTAAGGAGGAAGAGAGGAAGCTAACCCCTCAAACACGGCGCAAAGAGTCTGCAATATTCACTTTCTCCACGTGGAGTCATAGGCCCTCTCGAGGTTTTAAAAAAAAAAAACCACTAAAGTAATCTTGTTAGATGAGAAGACTTCTCGGAAATCATTATCTAAGAATTCTAACGTTTGGAAAATCAGAACACTACTATTTTCTCCATTAGCTTACAGGTGTGACAAGTCAAAAGATATGGACCTTTGGTTATTTGAAGATGTTGGGTCCTTATTGGTATAGGTTGACAACCATACAAAAGGAAAGACACTATCCATCCACGTCAGATTATGCAAGCTGAATAGAAAAGCTACACCACCAGTCAGATGGGAATGACGTACAATTTGAAAAGAAATTCGGCCAGGCCTTGGCGCTTCATCCTTAAACATTTGCAAGGATTCCTGAAATTCCACCTTTGTTAAAAGGCGGCAGTAGGGTAGGTAGATCCAATAAAAATAAATTCAAATCAAACACTAAATCAATGCAATATAAAAGATGCTAAAAAGAATCAACTTAATATCTGTTAATTCAAAGACTTTCTAAAAATAAAACTTTTCCTTTTCTTTTTTATATTAAGGTAAACTAGCTGAACCTTTGTGATATATATATATATATATATATATATATATATATATATATATATATATATATATATATATATATATATATATATATATATATATATATATATTATTAATTATAATTTATTATATTATTTTTAATAAAAATAATAATAATAATAATAATAATAATAATAATAATAATAATAATAATAATAATAATAATAATAATAATAATAATAATAAAAAAAATAAATAAAAATATAATAATAATAATAAAAATTATTTTTAAATGTTTGTATTGAAGATATTTCAGGAAGAGAAATTAAAATTCAAAAAAGGCTTGCTGAACTATTTAGAAGAAGAAGAAGAAAAAGTCAAAAGGAAAACCTGGACGAGTGAATGATGTGAATGAGAAGGACTGAGTATAAGTTTTAAAAGCTTTTCATCATTAAAAAATTGTTTAACGTTTTGTTTCTTCTTGGTTTACAGGCTTGTCCATTCCAATTGGCTTTATGAAAATAATTTATTAATAAGGATAAAGAGGAGTGTCATTGTTTTTAACCCATCTAGCTATCTAGGCTTAGAATAACTGTTAAGTATTTTCTGAAACAATATCTTCGACCTGAGAAGGATAGTGTGGGGAATCTGGATTTTTCCGCTGGTTTTACAGTTCTTTTGTGTTGAGAGCAGTCTGCCTAGATAGTAGAGAAAGAGGCACTATCTTCAATCAATCGTTATAATTATATATTCCATTAATACCAGACAAGGGACTTAAAAGAAGATCTATTTTCAGTGTAAGTAAGAGTAATTCTTTGGTTGTATTTCGGATTGTAGAATTTATTAAATAGGGCGTAGTACAACAACAATAATAATTTTTTTTTGGGGGGGGAGTATTTGTACAGATGCTGTCAATGCTCACCGGGATACGGCATGCCGTGTTGGAAGCCAATACCAGGGACAACACCAAAACAAAACGAAAGGAAAACGAACATACCAAGAAAATCAAATCTGGAACGACAGGTTCAAGGCACCGAGAAAAGAAAAAAATTGCATCACTCCGAAAATGAGGCGATTCTCATAGGAGGTGAGAAAGACGGTTCCTGGAGGGGATGGTGCAGAAATTAGGGAAGTACCTCTGTTCTGCAGGATGACAGAGCATAACAACCAGTCAGGATGTGATGGACTGAAAGAGGAATGCTGGAAAGGCAAAAGCGACAGACCGGAGGATTCTCCAGGGACATGAGGTAGCTGTGGGCGAAGTTGGTATGACTCATACGGAAGGAACGTCAAAGGACACCTCCCTGCGATGGTTTAGGCGGGAAAAAAACGACTAAGGATGAAAGAAGAGTTTAACCTCAAGCAGTTTAGCACCGCGGCCATCTTCCCTCTAGCAGGCCTCTCAACACGCAAGAAATCCCCGGCGAATATGGTAGTAAAGATCAGGAGCCGTAACACAACCATTCTGTATGTGTACAGGAAGAGGAAGATCCACAGACAGTCAGAGTCGATGCGGTCTGGTTAGCAGCAATGTCAGCTTGGGACGTGATTCAGCAGAAACGGACAGTATTATTCCGTGAATGAAGCAGGAAGAAGATTTGGATAAGCGAGACTACTGAGCTTCTGGTGGAACTGTTATTAAATGCCATCAACGCACTTTTTTAGTCCGAGATAACAAAATTTTGGAAAGGACCAGAAGTATTGCTACTAACTCGGCAGTAAAGATTGATGAGCAAGAGGGAAGAGTATATATGGAAGGACCTCTCCGTAGAGGGATGTGGAGGTATACAAAAATGGAGGTCACAACTGAAGGAAAAGGCCAATAAGCTTTTAGAAGAGCAAGAGTGTCAAGAAGAGGAGTCAAAGCGGAGAGCACAGGAATAATAAATAAGGAATACAGAAATAGAGCACATAAGTTACTCCCGTCGAAGAGACAGGGGCATTACGCCAGCCTCCACTTCCAGGCTCACCGTCGGAGAAGACGGAAAATCCCTTGTCGCTATACGAAGACCATCATTTTTTATGGTGTCCAAAAGATGGAAGTAGAACTTGTAGGTCTGGCCATATATAGCACTCCCATAACCTAATTTAGAAAGCACTAAAGCAATGAAGAGCTGAAGCAGAATTCGTCTATCTGCACCACAAGACGTAGAAGTAAAGTGACACAATAGGTCCAAACACCGGTGACACCGAGCTTGGCTCCTGGGAAATATAAAACAAGGTCGTCAATATAAAGAGAATGATGCACAGAGTGAGGTATATCAACAACGACGGCATTGAAACCAAGTACAAAAAGCGTTACACTAAGAAAACTACCCTACAGGACTCCCTCATCAACGACATAATGTTCAGATAAGGTGGTGCCACAGTGGACCCGAATGGTACTGTTTGACATGAGGTTCTGCAAAAATAAAGGGAGCTGTCCCACCAGGCCCAAGGAATGAAGTTTGTACAATATGCCCGACCTCCAAGTGGAATTGTACGCTTTCTCAAGATCGAAAAACACAGCTAACAATATTTTGTTGGTGGAAAAACATTCCCCTTATGTCGAAGTCAGTCGAAGAAGGGAGTATAGCGAAGAACGATGTGTAGGAAATCCAAATTGAAGAGACGAAAACGCGTTCAGTTTTTCTGAAGTAAGAATGCGGTGGTTTGCAACTATTCGCTAAATAACCTTGCAAATATGACAAGTCAGCGTAATGGGTCTAGTTGGTAGCTTGAGTTATATCTTTTCCAGGTTTGGAGATGGGAACAACATAAGCAGTAGACCATACGGAGGGAAAGACTCCCTCCACACATATTTGATTGTTAAGATTGAGGAGGAACGCTGAAGCAGAAGTATGTAGGTGACTGATCAACTGATACGAGACTCCCCCAGGTCCCGATGTCCAATCCTTGCACAACCGAAGGACCTCTCGGAATGCAGCCAGTGTGAATTAGTGGTTATAAGGAGGATCGACGCAAGGTGAGACAGAAAAATCCGATGCAGCAATCCCAGAATAGAGTGTACGGAACGGCTCTCGATATCAGGATAAACTATAGCGAGCAGCAAAATGAAAACCCAGCTAGTCAGCCACAGCATCCGGCCAGGTGATGACCTCAGAGGAGCTTGGGCCATAACTGAGGATGACTGGTGGATCCCTATGAACATTGTGAGGTATCTTTCAAACAGTCTTGTAAACCGACGTCAGTGGTGCAGACGAGTTGACGGTATTTGAGATGTAGCTTAGAAAAAAACTGTTTTCTGGTTCTGCAGTTGAAAAGTCTTGAACGATAAGCAGCAGCTTTGAAAAGAATCATGTAAGTAGTAGTCGGGGATACCTTGTAAGATATATAGTGTTTCCTCTTTTATCGAGACGCCCGTGCATACTCCGGGGACCACCACGGTGTTGCAGGGCGATCACAACCCGAAGAGTGTGGAATGCACACTTCAGCCGCTTTGAAGGTTCCATCCACAAAGTAGGTGAAGGCATCTGCAGGAGATCGAAAAATTTCTCTCCCGGGAAAATACGGTAAAGCCGTAGCCTGTCTGAAGGAAGATCGATCAGCGCTATCATAAATATTTAATTATTGAACATCAACCTTTCAAATTTTGAAATAACCACAAAAGAATGAATTTAAATCCATTTTTAATGAAGTTGTGTGGTAACAATTATAAAAATTTTAACGAAGACTGTAATGAAACAAAACACTTTCATTAGCTTTATCAATACAACTTCCTGCAGAATCATTGTACAATTTAAAATTTTACTAAGAATTATATTTTTTCATATAACATAACAACTTACCAGATTTTCTGCGCAGAGCATCGCCATTCCGTTCGTTATTTCTATTTGTTCCGGTATCATCGCTTATTTCTAAATAATTTGAAAGTGAATTAGAGTTCCTTTGGGCAACTGGTGATGCCGATGCCGTTGAAGGTGCCCATTCTGTTTTTCAAAAAAAAAAAAAAATAGTAAATAAATAAATAAATATTAAAATAAACAATTATCTCTGAAATTTTCTTCAACCCAAATCTTAATAAGGTTGATTGAACATTTTAGTAGAAAATGAGCAATTCAATGAGGAAATTTAAAGTATTATACGAGTACTAAAGAAAAGTTCAGCTTCCAGATTAATTTATGCACTATGCCTTGTGATCTAATCATACAACTTTGATAAAAACATTAAAAAATTAATATTTCACTTGGTAAATTACATTTTAATACAATATATATTCCCATTTACAACCTTTCACACAGATTTATCCAAATCATATCGAACAATTATTCAATATTATAACTTTGATGAGCAATAATAATAATAATAATAATACAGCCACTACAATTAACTTGTCTTTCCCGAAAACCTGCAAGGTATGATGAACAATTTTAATAATCAAATAATCTTGAAAAGTAAATTTAAGAAAAATAAACATATAACAAAAAATAAGAAATAAAAATTCTTAAAAAAAAAAAAAAAGTTAAAGAAACTCACCGTTGTAGAACTTTTTTCTGCCGATATCAGAATGAATAAGTGTAAACAAGCCTAAAACTCCAAGGATGATTGAGCTGCCACAAGCATAAGCAATCACCTTCCGAAAATAATCCTTACATAGTTCGTTGCAGGTTCTATATGATTTAAAAGCAAACTTTATTATGCAGAAATCGAAACTATATATATATATATATATATATATATATATATATATATATATATATATATATATATATATATATATATATATATATATATATATATATATATATATATATATATATATAGGATGGAGCGATACCAAATTTTTACCGATACCGATACCTAAAAATTACCAGATACCGATACCGATACCGGTATCGGAAAAATATGCCGATACTACTACCGATACTTTACTCTTATCCAAAAATTTTGCCGATACCGATACCGATACTGAAAAGGCCGATACCGATACTTCACTCCATCCCTATATATATATATATATATATATATATATATATATATATATATATATATATATATATATATATATATATATATATATATATATATATATATATATAGGGGGAGACGTAGCGCCGTCCGAAGCGATGCAAGTACCCCCATTGGGCATAACCCACGGAGTGATAGGATGGGCTAGACTATTCCGTTTCACTCCGTTGCCCTTT
>SEYY01001979.1:20000-22500 GCA_009176605.1 Armadillidium nasatum | reverse complement strand
CCTATAACAAAAAGTAGATGCTTCCAGCACTATAAAACAAGCCTCGAGTTCCCGGAATATGTAAACTATAAGGTGACCATAAGGTGGCTCATGAGTTGTCACTTCCTTGGTAACTTGCCATTGTAGTACTTTTAGATAAGAGATCAAACTTATTCAAAAGGCATCTGAAACAGAAGCTTACCTAGATGTGAGAGCAGTTCTAAACACAAGGGCTAATGAGGTTCTTTGACTGCTCAATGAGTGGGAGGAGGAGGAAGAATAAAATAACTTGTGATATGAGGTTTACAGGAAAAAGTTTCGTTTATGGTGATAATTTCAAAAGCAATTCAACTTTAACTGTTCAAAAGTTTATGTATATAAACTTACTTTTCTTTATTTAAAGTACTTCACTTTAGATTTTACAATCGCACGTAAATTTGAGATTATATATATATATATATATATATATATATATATATATATATATATATATATATATATATATATATATATATATATATATATATATATATATATATATATATATATATATATATATTGTGTGTGTGTGTGTGTGTGTGTGAATGTGAGATGACACGAATGTGAAAATTTTGACTGTCGAAATTGGTAAATAAACCAGCCAGTTATTAAGGTCAAAACAAAAATTAAACAAAAGGAAGAGCAAACTAAACTCTGTCACTATTACTAAATCATCGAAAATTTTAAGTTGTCAAACAAAGAATCCAAGTGTAAAAGAAAGACAACACCTACATTGAAGTTGAAGAAATAAACTTTTTTGAAATAAGATACTCTAATTCATGTTTATTTAGGTTTATTCGGTGACTTCGTAAAATTCTAAAATTTATCAAGGTTTCTTATTAAGAGTGGAAGGAATAAGTGTATTTGCTAATAATTATAGACATTGTTATGAATTATCACAAGTTAAAATAGAGCCACTTCTTTTGTTTTAACTAGAAAGGCCTATGCATTGCAACTGAAAGAAATAAACTGAACCAAGTCTCTAAAAGAAAAAAAAAATAGAAATCAAAAGTAAAAAAAAAAAATAAATGTTATTTTCAGAAACTCAAAATATTTCGAATTTTCCAGCCTCATTCTAATTCTTAAGGTGATATTTTTTTAAAAAAGTGTAATTTGAATGACAGTGGTGGTTATGCAGTTTTTGAGTATGAAGTTATGTGACATAAAAATTATATAATTTATTAATACTAAAAAGAAACCTTGGTATAAAAGTATTTTATACAAAGCACTTATCCATCATCTCAGAAATGCTCCAGCGACCCTCAATATCTCCACCGGTATCATATCTTCTCCGATGGAGATATTGAGGGTATATATATATATATATATATATATATATATATATATATATATATATATATATATATATATATATATATATATATATATATATATATATATATATATATATATATATATATATATATATATATATATATATATATATAGAGAGAGAGAGAGAGAGAGAGAGAGAGATAAAAGGCTCTTATATTCTATTGCATTTTATATTTTTGAGGCCATTTGCCACCTAATAAAACTTCCATTTTGCAAATTGCTTCATAATTTTTCATAAATTATGACATGACTCACTTTTGATCCGCCCAAAATCTGCATAGAAACGAACGAAGTTTGTGCAGAAATTTTTATGGCATTTTGAAAAGCATTTTTATGTTTTCGGTCTTACGTAAAGAGAAACTCTTCATAAAAATTCAATGAATTAAAATGCTTTAAACATGATTTAATTTTCTTTCTTTTTTCTTTCTTTTTGCACAAATAAGACGTTAATAATAATAATTTTTAAAAATAACTAGGAATAAAAATAAATAAATAAATGAATAAATAAATAAATAAATAAATAAATAAAATAAATAAAGCAAATAATTTTGTTAATTTATTTTAAAACTCAAAATTTTATAATAATAATAATAAATAAATAAACAAATTAATTATAATAAAGTAATTAAAATTAAAAAAATTAATTTATTGCTTATTTTGAAAGTAAAGAATTGATAAACAATATTTATTGAAATTCTTTTAAAGAGGGTATTTATTTTTAACTTATGTATATATATATATATATATATATATATATATATATATATATATATATATATATATATATATATATATATATATATATATATATATATATATATATATATATATATATATAGTATATATATATATATATATATATATATATATATATATATATATATATATATATATATATATATATATATATATATATATATATATATATATATATATATATATATAGAGAGAGAGAGAGAGAGAGAGAGAGAGAGAGGTTGGAGAAAAAATTTCATATAGGACAAAAATCGATCCACTGACAATCGAGCCATAGTTAAAAAAATGGATAGAGGATTGTCGCACTGTGCTGCTACATTCTTCTTAAACGAAAGCATTCTAGATTAATTTTCAAGCAATGCAATTGAGGTCACTAGGAACTCGATGCTCC
>SEYY01001979.1:0-15000 GCA_009176605.1 Armadillidium nasatum | reverse complement strand
GTGGAGTCTATGGCTTTTCGTCTTAACAACTCTTCCACTTTCACTTATTCTCTCCTGTTTCTTTCAGTCCGTTGAATTGTGGCGTCAATTTATCTATACTATCGCTATTACAATGGACATTGCTCTACGGTCGCATAACTCCTCCCCTGAGAAGGGTTCGTGTGATACGTCTTTATACACAGTCTCATCCTTTCTCTGTCCAACTCTCTGATCCCAGACTTAACAGCTATGCTCAATATTACATGTACTCTACTGGTAAAGTCTGGAACGCACTCATTATCTATTAATTCAACTTCCTCTGACTTAAATACCTTCAAACGCCATGTATCGAGACATGTCTTCATTTAATTTGACGATATTTCGTATTTTCTCCCTGACTCTGGTGGAAATTTTAATACGCCTCTGACCTTTTCCCAACAGAGGTGGAATATATATATATATATATATATATATATATATATATATATATATATATATATATATATATATATATATATATATATATATATATATATATATATATATATATATATATATATATATATATTGAAAAAGAAATAAATGTTAGAAACACAAATAAAATGTTTGCAAAAGTTTTCTTAAAAGGATCGGTTAAAAAGATGGAAAGTAATTCCGATGCATAGTGGTTCCCTTCCAGTCCGGTAAGCTTCAAGAGTTCGTTTCAATCTCAATAGATGACGGAACGTTATTTCCA
Source organism: Armadillidium nasatum (assembly GCA_009176605.1). NCBI lineage: Eukaryota > Metazoa > Arthropoda > Malacostraca > Isopoda > Armadillidiidae > Armadillidium > Armadillidium nasatum. Next base: position 14,285 of record SEYY01001979.1, on the reverse strand, counting down.
ACAAATAGCAAGTTAGAAATATATTTTAAACATATAGTTGGCTGTTAGATTGTACATTGTATACATGAGGGTTTCGTTAGCATGGGAAATATCCACTATAGGCTATAGTTTGTCTAGTTTGAATTTTACATAGGTTTTTGCATGGGGTCATATTTTCCTCTATAAATTTTTTCATTTTTTTTTGCATCGGGTCATATATTCCTCTATAAATTTTTTCATTTTTTTTTGCATCGGGTCATATATTCCTCTACAAATTTTTTCATAGGGTATAAAAGGTTTGACATATATAAACCTAAGGTAAATTCCTTATTGACCCTAAGCAAAGACTGGTGACAAAAATACTTTAGTCCCTCTTGGTTTGTCGTAGGAACCTATGGGGTTTGATTGCATGAGGCCCTATGGCATCCTATTGATTTTATCGTACCACCTTACTAAAAAAAAAATGTTAACTTTTTTTTCATTCATTCCAAAGCCTAGCCACACATAATTTTTAGTTTTAAGTTTCTAAAATAAAAATTGAGCGAAAAATATATTTTAATTCATTAATTAATGTACTAAGAATTAGTGGAAGGAAGAATTTATGAAATAACTTTCATTTTAATATAAATTATCTCTATATTACCAGAGTTATGTTATCTCTACATTACAGAACTCGGACCAAACACTCTTGGACCACACCATCCTTTTAGAAAAATTTGTAAATTTGTTATTCTATATATGTAAAGAAATGCAATTGAAGAAATTTTATTGAATTTAATAATTCTTATAAAAATTTATTTTACTTTTATCATCATTTTGTATTTATTTTTCAATTTTTATGAATTTCAATTGTTTATTCCTTAATTATATTAAATTAATTTTTTATTTTATTTCAAACTTGTATTATTTTATAAAGGCTATTTCAAGTTCTTAAGTTCTTAAATTTAATTTTATTCAGAATCGAAAAAAATTGAAGTACTTTTTCCAGACTAAAGGCCGACATAAACAGTTTATTGTTTGTAAGTCAAAAGAAATTTTGTAAACCAGAAAAAGGAAGAATTTTCCATTATTTACTAGTAATTAAAGAATAAGAAAAGCATAGCTAAACAGACAAGAAATGAGATTGCGAAATCACGAACCAATAAAAGCTCTCCAACACAACTTGAGAATTAGAAGAGCATTGTTCATTGTTATAGCAAAAGTATAATGAAAATGATGCAACAGTTTGAAAGCGGGAAAAAATTTAGAGAGAACGTCAGGAAGGGGGAGAAAGTTGATATGGAGAAACTTTCTAGATTCCACTTTTTCTTAAAAAAAAATAAAATAAAATAAAATCTTGTATTATCTCATATCTATAAGCAAGAAACTATAAGTTAATGAGTCAGTGATGTTCAATGTTCAACGATGCTACTAAAAATGTTCAGAGAGTTTTAAAAAATACAAGAAACTACAATGCTTGAAATTAATCACAGTGTTCAAAATCTTTAAACTATGCAACAGTTAAATAAAAATAAATAAGTGAAATAAAGTTATATAAAGAATTACTGTATTTATTGGAGTAATTTACCAAATTTAAGAATATATATATATATATATATAATATATATATATATATATATATATATATATATATATATATATATATATATATATATATATATATATATATATATATATATATATATATATATATATATATATATATATATATATATATATATATATATATATATATATATATATATATATATATATATATATATATATATATATATATATATATATATATATATATATATATATATATATATATATATATATATATATATATATATATATATATATATATATATATAATGAGATCCAATTAGGCTTTGAATTAATCTGCGAGGATTAAAATGTTTACCAAAACAGGATCAATTTAAAGATCAAAAGATTATTTTAGATTCATCATTTAACGCTTTTAAAAATTAAATTTTTTCATCAGTCTAATATTTTAAATATCTTTTTTTTTCTTCATAAAATATTAATCAAATAAGTCATTAACTAAAACTTGATAAGTATATTTTGATAAAAGTAGTATAAATAAATAAATGCAGACGTGATATACCAATTTGTTTACATATTGAACTATGGATTTTAACATTCATGACAGTAAATTCGGTTTTATTAAAGTCCAATCATTACATTCCTTTATTTAAAAAAAAAAAAAATTTTTTTTTTGAATTACGCTATATATATATATATATATATATATATATATATATATATATATATATATATATATATATATATATATATATATATATATATATATATATATATATATATATATATATATATAATATATATATATATATATATATATATATATATATATATATATATATATATATATATATTAGAGGTGGACCGGATAGTAATTTTTACTATCCGCGGATGCGGATGCGGTTGCGGATATTCAATTGCGGATATCCGCAGATGCGGATGCGGATCGGATAGTTTAATTTTTTAAGAGTTTTTGCCATAGATTCTTGGAATTTTAAATATAATATAAATCTATGTTACCAGGGTGTGGGACATGGACCAACTCTTGAACACCCCACATTTGGATATTATATATATATATATATATATATATATATATATATATATATATATATATATATATATATATATATATAATATATATATATATATATATATATAAGCCAGTAATTCAGTATTACCTTCACACTTCACAGTTTCACATATTCCATTTGAAGTTAATAATTGGTAAGTTATTTTTTAGAAATAAAAGCTTTTGGCTCTTTCGGTGAAAGTTTTGCTCCACTGAAGAGAAGCTCACTAGCAACACTAGTTTGAAGGACATGCTAAATAAGTCCTTACCATCAGCAAGAAAATTGAAACTTTTGCATTATCTCTCCACCAAACCAGTTGGTCTTTATCTGCCTCCAAACGTGGGAGTTTCAGATAATTTTCAATAATCGATATTGTATCCTTTGACACTTCTGACTGTGATTCTTCATCGCTGCTGGAAGCTAGAAGATCTTTCATTGATTTAGCAATGCTTAAGCTAACAGATTTTGTTTCTTTTGTATCTGAGAGCTTTTGCTTTTTCTTGAAAGGCGTTATTTTAGCTGTTTCTATCATCTCATCGCATAAGCATCCTAATTTGATTTTAACATTCTGAGAACAAGTGGTTTAAAAATTTTGTTTTGTACCTAGATTAAAAAGGTTCAATTGTATAAGCATCATCATTTTAGGTTTTTATCTGTCGTTCATCTCCTTCATTATGTTTCAGTCATCCTTGAAACTCCCTTAGACTTAATAACATTTATTTGACAACTTTCAATGTTGAAACAAGTGGTATCACATCTGACAAACATGATTCAGCTGAACTTGTTAATTCAATGCAAGGACTTAGTTAATTTGTTAATTCTTCAAAAGGATTAAGGATATTAGTACAATTATTTAAAATGTCATTTTTTTCGTCAGCTGTTAGAGGCTTTATTTTTGTGCTGCTTGAAGCATAAAGGCAAATGGCCTCATTAATTTCGCTCATCCTCTCAAGCATATGCAAACTACTATTCCAGCGTGTTTGAATATCTTGCATGACAGAAAGTGGACGAACATTTAATCTTGTTTGTATTTTCTTCAGCTCATTTTTGGCTACAACGGAGTGATTGAAATGCGTTTTTTTATTTGGTTATTTAATCGGATACACATTTTTGGCTCATAATTTAATTTTTATCTACTATCTGAGTTTGGTGTGCAAAGCAATCTACATTTTTACTCTTGCCAGAGAAAGTGCTTTTTTATATTTGTGCCCGAATCCCTGACTACGCAGTGCACTTCAATTAATGAAATCTTCCATTTTGTCAGCATCTTTTCAAATACAGTTTCAAGATAGTCGCCTGTATGGCGCTCAGAAAGAGGTTCTGCATTCAATACAAATTTTTCCTTTGAAAGTTTTTATCGATTGCATGATACGTAATTTTTTACTATCCGCGGATGCGGATATCCGCGGATGCGGATATTGGAAAAATGATGCGGATATCCGCAGTTGCGGATGCGGATGCGGATATCCGGTCCATATATTATATATATATATATATATATATATATATATATATATATATATATATATATATATATATATATATATATATATATATATATATATATATATATATATATATATATATACTTTTTTTATAACTTTTCACCCCCTGACCACCCCACGCAGGGGTGGCCACACTTTACTAATGAAGCCGCCCACCGCAGTCGGCCTCCTCCAGAGATCACTCAAGGCAGAGATGTCCCAGACGATTCTGGGGCGAGAATTAGGACAGAGTAACAGGAAGTGCGACACGGTCTCTGGGGCCTCTCCGCATCTGGTGCAAGTGGGAGATGTTGTCTGGTTTATATTGCATTTGTGTTTGTATTGTTGTAAGTTTGGATGGTGCACACATCTCAGCCTTGATAGGGTGATTTGTGAGTGTCTTGGAAGGTTGTTGAAGTCGGCATTTATTTCGGGAGGGTGTGTGTTAAGAATGTTGATTGGTGGTCTGTTTATATATATATATATATATATATATATATATATATATATATATATATATATAATATATATATATATATATATATATATATATATATATATAAAAGAAATATATTTATTTTAGTCATTAATATATATATATATATATATATATTATATATATATATATATATATATATATATATATATATATATATAATATATATATATATATATATATATATATATATATATATATATATATATATATATATATATATATATATATATATATATATATATATATATATATATATATATATATATATATATATATATATATATATATATATATATATATATATATATATTTATTTTATATATATATATATATATATATATATATATATATATATATATATATATATATATATATATATATATATATATATATATATATATATATATATATATATATATATATATATATATATATATATATATATATATATATAAATAAAAAAAAAAAAAAAAAAAAAAAAATAAAAAATATTATATATTATATATAATATATATATATATATATATATATATATATATATATATATATATATATATATATATATATATATATTATATATATATATATATATATATTATTTTGAGGAGGAAGAGAACGTAAGTGCCGTTCGAAGTGACACAAGTACTTCCACGGAGTGTCAGCTTAGGCTGAAACTTTCTTTTACACTCCGCTGGTCAATGCTTGTCCTATTCACGCTATGCATGAATAGGACAATTTCTGATATGTATTGCTTTATTGATGGAAATGTTCATTTGATATCCCCATCTCATTTTCCTTCTTCATACTTTATTGGCAGAAAAGAACATCAAAATATTTTCTTTTATCAACTTTGAAATGGCAAAACAGAAAACTGCCTCGAATATACGCAGAGGTGCTGTGTCAAAATAATGCACTTCGTCCACTTCTATCACTATAATCACTATATATATATATATATATATATATATATATATATATATATATATATATATATATATATATATATATATATATATATATATATATATATATATATATATATACTCCGGTGGCAAATTAAACCGGAGTTGGGGAAAAAACTGATCTTGTTCGATGGAGGTGGACATCACGTACTCGGCGCTTGAAGTTATGCAAGTCAAAGGAAGTTAAGAAAACAGATAAATAAATAAGGCTGAACGGTGTTCCAGACTTTAAAAGTAGAGTATATGTAAGATTGAGCATAGCGGTTAAGTCTGAGGTCAGAGAGTTAAACAGAGGAAGGCGTGTCGGACGAACTCTTTTCAATGGAAAAAGTATGTGACGAGAGAGTTCAGAAGAGCAGTGTCTGTTGTAATAGCGATAGTAAAGATAGAGTGACCCAACAATTTGATGGGCAGAAAAGGATTGGAGGGATTTAGTAAGAGCAGGAGAGTTGATAAGACGAAATGCCCTAGACTCAATCTTATCAAGGAAAGCTGTATGAGTGGAACCACTCCAAATGTGAGAAACATATTCCATACAGGGGCGAACAACACCCTTATACAGAGCAAGCAACTGGGGGCGTGAAGTAACTCAAAAGGCGCCTCAGAACACTCAATCACTTAGAAGCTTGTTTAGAAAAAGAAGCAATGTGACCTTTCCCAGAAAAATCACGAGAAAAGGATACGCCGAGAATGTTAAGAACAGATGAAATTTGAGTTGTGTTTTCGAGGAAGACATCATAGTTGTGTGGAAGATTGTGTCGAGTAGAGAAATGGAGGAACTGAGTTTTTGAGGCATTGAAAACAACCATGTTTTCTCTGCCCTAATTTGAAAACGTGAAATATTAGAGGTTAGTTGCTCCAAGACTACCCTTCTCGAACCAATCAATTGCTGTTGAAAGGAGTAATGAAGGGTGGAGTCATCAGCATAGGATAGGAGATGAAATAATAGGAAGAAGGTCATTAATGAAAACCATTTAAAGGAAGAGCGGTGGCCGTCTACAACAGCTCCTATAGCCCGATGTTGTGCCTCCTTCTTTCCAGCCACCTATATTCTGTGAAACTCTCTACCATCATCAATTTTTCCTCCTGTATTTAATCTTCCATTCCTCAAGGCTTTCGTCTGCTTCCACCTGAGGGTTGTGTGTTAGGTATGTGTGTTTAAATGAGTTTTCTATGTGTATGTGCCCCCTCCTTGAAAAGGTGCTCAGCCAGTGAGTGATGGCCTACTGTAAAAAAATCGGACAATTTTGCAGGCTTCAGCAAAGAATAGAAGTAATGAAATGACAGTTCAGTTTTGTTGCCATCTACTTTTTTTTAATAATATTAGTTTAATGAGTTCATAAAGGGAGCGTTCTCGAGGTGAATAACAAGAGAAGAAATTGAGTTAAAACTACTCCTTATTAATTTTTGCTGAAGGGAAAAAATTTGAATTCTCCACATCTATGCCAAAGAAAATGATCGCTGTTTTACACTCAGCACACTCTTACAAAAGGTAAATCAAAATATTACCGGTGTCAAAAACGTTTCCTTGAGGTAGACGAGGCCTCTCCTGTGGAAGGATTGAAGAAATTTATTTCTTTATTAATTTCATCATTTGTTTCTTTATACTAATTATCATATTTTGAACAATACCATTTTCCCCTCGACCTCTCCTTCTGTTCTGAAGAGAAGGAATTCTGATGTGTAAGTGCTCTGAAAACAAACCCTACTTTTTTTCAGTCATGCTGTCTATCTTCTAAATTCTCAGCCAAAGGTGGTTATTATACACAGGTGTCACGACGTTGTTTGATTTTGTATTCAAGTTGAAGTCTTCGAATGTTGTACTTTGTGCCTTAGACCCTCCAGCCAGTCTAAGACTACATTCACTGTTCTGTTTATTAGCCCCTAACTCTATTAAGGTTCATTCTTTCCATTTTCTCTCATTTCTGAAATCACTTTTCATTTTTACCACCGTCAATATCTTCCAAATTTTTACTATTATTATTATTATTATTATTATTATTATTATTATTATTATTATTATTATTATTATTATTTTTTATTATTACATAATAATAATAATTATTATTATTATTACATAATAAAAAAATATTATTATTATTATTATTATTATTTTATTATTATTATTATTATTATTATTATTATTATTATTATTATTATTATTATTATTATTATTATTATTACTATTATTATTATTAAATTAATATTTTGATACAGATTTAAAAAAAAAAACTTTTTATTTCTCTTTTTATATTTTCATGTTTTTAGAGCAAATAAAATATTAAATTTTAAGTTACTTTAAATTAATGTTTATTAAATTTGTTTATTTTTTATATATATATAACTAAAATTACGGATCCAATAAACATTAATTTAAAGTAACGTAAAATTTAATATTTTATGTAAACTTTAAAAACAAAAACAAAAAAAAAAATATAAAATTAATTCCCTGAAATGAAAAACATTCAAAAAGAGCTATTTAAAAAAAGAAGAAGAAGAAAAAAAAAAGTTTCTTTTTTTCCTTCTATGAAGCTTAAACAACATCAGAAATTAGAAATTATTTCACTCCTTTCACAACAAATGCATTATTCATGAAGTTTGTAATTACTTTGTAAGAAGAATTCTTTTTTGTTTAGGTTGCACTGTTAAAAAGCGTCTATAAACTGCCTTATTTAACACCTAATTTTCATCTTAATTTGAGAAAAGAGAAGAGAAAAGCCAATTAAACTCGTATTAAAAAAGGGAAATGGAATCTTCCTTGATATGCTTTTATTTTCTCCGCTTTATATACTTCATTTTGGATAAACTTTTCGTATTAGGCTTTCATATCTTTATCAATTCTCTCTCTCACTATATATATATATATATATATATATATATATATATATATATATATATATATATATATATATATATATATATATATATATATATATATATATATATATATATATATATATATATATATATATATATATATATATATATATATATATATATATATATATATATATATATATATATATATATATATATATATATATATATATATATATATATATATATATATATATATATATATATATATATATATATATATATATATATATATATATATATATATATATATATATATATATATATATATATATATATATATATATATATATATATATATATATATATTATATATATTATATTACAATTTCTTTAGTTCCATTTCTGTGTTTGGAGTTATTTTGTAAATAATCTTTGTTGCTAAATTTATTTTTTCTTCTTTTAGGCTTGTGACTCTTCCCATAAAAGAATAATTGCCTTTCTTTCCTCTTTTTTTAATTTATGATACACTGGAAAAAATAGGCCGGGAATGAGGATTAATCAAGAGAAAGAACATTAATTAATCAAAGTTAGAATTGATATTTTCTGCAAATGTCAGAGAGAGCGTGATGAAGATATTTAGTGTTACGGAGTATAGATTTTGCAAGACTCCGGGATAAAATATGTTATATTAGTTTCTGGAGTTTGAAGACAACTGTAATTCCTTAAGTCAACACCCTGTGGAGAAAAGCATGAGAACATGGTTTGTTAGGATTAGTTGAAAGGAAAGAGTATGTAATGTTCGCCTCTATGCAGAGAGAATCAAATCTCTTATGAGCTCTGTGCAATTCGAGGAACCAGTGCCACCGAAGCAATAATCATTCCAAGGGAAATCGTAGAAACACGATCGCAAGTTTAACAAGTTTGTGAAGCCAAATGCCACAAATGTTTCTTCGCAATAGGTGAAGGTCTTTTCCACGAAAGACTTGAAATGACAGAAGAGGATACAGATAAAAAAGATGATCGGATTAGAACTTAAGGTATAGATTATTGAGTTCATCTCCAAGGCGATTAGGAATACATGTTGCAAAGAAGCAATATTTTGAAAACTAGAAGAAAGACACAGGCTGTGATGAACACTGAAATCACTTAAAATAATGATCTTAGAGAAAGGAAAAAAAGAAAGTAAGAATGCGCTCTCTAATGAAGTTTAAATAGTTGAAAAATTTAGGATTATCAGTAGAATTAGGAGATAAAACAAGACAAATAAAATTAGTCTTAGAGTAGTAAGGGAGACTAAGGGCACATTGGAGGAAAATTCGGAAGACTTCAAATTAGAGGCATGAGAAGAAATATAATTGGGCACATACGTACCACAACCGGCTTTGGCGAAAAAATGAGGATAGAAACAGTAAAAAAGGAATAGAGAAGGGATTCTTAGCACTTGAGTTTCGTTCAAGAAAAGAGGCGAAGTTTAGAAGAGAGGTGGTGATCAACAAAGTGGAAATTAATGAAAAAATAAGACTATGTACCAAGACAAGACGGAAACTACCAATTCTCATGTGATTGTGGAGTGAAGGGTGGATGAAGGAATTGTTTAGATTCCACTCCTCCATGCATCTCCGAAGTAGAGTTATGTTTCGTCATTTTATAAGGTAATGTTTAAGTACAGGAAGAATAGAAGAGTGGGTGGGGAAGGAAGATAATTGTGTGAGACATTCCAATGCAAGGTCGTGGGTACGCCAGAGATACACTCAGAAAATGAAATGCAAAAATAGATGAACCAGAAGAAGACCGAGTGCAGATGAAATCGCCAGCTAAACTTAACACTCCGTGGGTAATGTCCAATGGGAGGTACTTTCATCGTTTCGGAAGGTGCTCTTTCCCACACACGCTATATATATATATATATATATATATATATATATATATATATATATATATATATATATATATATATATATATATATATATATATATATATATATATATATATATATATATATATATATATATATATTATTTGCATATCTTCATAATATAATTAAGGTTAATTGAAAACAACTACTTTGCAAATCCTTGCAAAACATTTGTTTATAATAAAGAAGAGTAGAATCCCGTATACATAGATCCTATTTTCTATGTTTCAGTTATCAGTGGTCTAAATATTTGAAGGTGGTGTACGTCGACAATCTTGGATCTATACTATATATATATATATATATATATATATATATATATATATATATATATATATATATATATATATATATATATATATATATATATATATATATATATATATATATATATATATATATATATATATATATATATATATATATATATATATATATATATATATATATATATATATATATATATATATATATATATATATATATATATATATATATATATATATATATATATATATATATATATATATATATATATATATATATATATATATATATATATATATATATATATATATATATATATATATATATATATATATATATATATATATATATATATATATATATATATATATATATATATATATATATATATATATATATATATATATATATATATATATATATATATATATATATATATATATATATATATATATATATATATATATATATATATATATATATATATATATATATATATATATATATATATATATATATATATATATATATATATATATATATATATATATAATATATATATATATATATATATATATATATATATATATATATATATATATTATATATATATATATATATATATATATATATATATATATATATATATATATATATATATATATATATATATATATATATATATATATATATATATATAAAATTCTTTTCAGAATGGATTCTAAAATCTCATTACCTTAATGATCTGGAGTTTTAAAACCCATTTCCCGGTCATAAATATTGCTTCTTTGCTTGTGGTTAACTGATGATTTCTATTTCTTTCTTATCAGATTTATATTTATCAGTTATTAATTAAGGATTATTAAGTGAATACCGTTTTGGCGCTTGACATTTAAAATGAAGGGGAAGATCACAAGTCGAACGTTCCTTACGGAAGCCATACTGACGATCCAAAATATGATTAGAAGATTTAAAAGTAGCTTCCAAATCATTCCGGTAAGAATATATTCGGAAATTTGGGAAAGTGTCGATAAAAAAGAAATAAGACAATAGATAGAAGGTCGAGAGGTATCTCCTTATTATCCATTTGTTAATTAACAGCATGCTTCCATTGTAGAAAGAAGATTGAAGCTGATATATAGTTTTTAAACTTTGCATGGGTATCGGCTTCGAGTCACATGTTTTAAAAATTACAGATAGGATATTGTGAGGGCAGTGTGTGTGTTTCTTTTTTTTTTTTTTTTTTTTTTTTTAGTTAATTTGAGAGATTATTACAATAATTACAATTTCAAAATACATATATATATGATATATATATATATATATATATATATATATATATATATATATATATATATATATATATATATATATATATATATATATATATATATATATATATATATATATATATATATATATATATATATATATATATATATATATATATGTCTTCAGACTAAAAATAAAGAAATTTTTATTCTGTTTGAGTTTCCTCAAAAAGAAATTCCTCCTTCACTTTCCCTATTTACTTAGTAAATATATTTCAACTCTCTTGATTGGCTTTCTATAAGTTTACTAAGGCGATAAATATTAATTGATGTTATTTTAGAAGATGATGTTGTCTTAGCTTTCTTTTAAATAAATTTCATATCAATTTCATCATCAGGTGTGAATCGGTTGATAATAATTAATCTCTCTCTCTCTCTCTCTCTCTCTCTCTCTCTCTCTCTCTCTCTCTCTCTCTCTCTCTCTCTCTCTCTCTCTCTCTCTCTGTGTTCTTTTTTTGCTTTATTTCATTTGAAAATATCTTTTAAAAAGAAATCTTCAACTTTACAAGTGTAATTCGCATCTAATTAAGATCTTTTAATATCTCCTTAGGTGGGTAAAGATCAAGGGTTTACTTACAATTCAGTAGAGTTGGGGAGAAAATAAGAATCTTTGCAAAATTAAATAATAAGTCTTAATGATCTCAAGTATGCAAGTCAAATAAAGTGTGGAAAATAGAAGAAAGAAGAGTGATTCAAGCTTTATCAGTGGAGTATATCCCAGAGCGATTACGAAGTAGGTCAATCAGAAAGAGATTGGAAATTTATTGAGAACTGATGAGTTAGTAGGACGAAAAGTCTAGACGTCATAATCCATATAAGGGCGAACAACATCTCCATAAAGAACAAGAACTTTGGAGAACGTAAAGTAATTTTAATGACACCAAAACACATTCTACATCTTTGACGCACACTTATTTAAAAAAGATAAATAGTTATGCGATCCTTCCTCTTTAGAAAGATTAATAGAAGAAGAAATATCCACGATTTTAAGGACAGATGAAGGATAGAGAGTTGTGTGTTTTCGAAAGAAGTATTGCATATATGTGGAAGATTATATCAAATGAAAGGAACTTAAAGTTTTTAGTCATTTAAAACAACCATATTCAAATTAAAAATATAAGAAAAATAAGATTCAATTGTTCCAAGTCCATCTTTTATCATCGACAATTCGACATTGACAGATACCTTTAAAAATGAATGGAGTAATGAAGAATGAAGTCGTCGGTATAATAAAGGATAATTGAAAAGTAAGAGTGAAGGTCATAAATGAATAGTTGAAAAAGAATTGGGAATAAGACACAACTCTGAGGAACACGACTATTGGTGGAGAACGGTGGCATTTTACAACAATTGCTAAAGAAAGATTGGAAAGGAAATAATTAAAAGATTATAGAAAGAAGAAAAATATCGATAGAAAGAAGTTTATAAATCAAAGCCTTATGACTAACTCTACCATAAGATTTCGATATGTTCAGCAACATACCCAAAGACTCATTGAAATTCCAAAGAGTAAATTAGCTAATTAACATAGGATTAGAAGATTCAATATTTAATTAAGAGTGGACAGACGAAAGCTTTTTATTCTTCAACATGCATCTCCCTTCTTGATTGTAGGATTTTGAAGTTTTATATATAAAAACTCGTTGCCCATCTTTAAATGATGAAGCTTCTTCTATTTTCCTTTTTCAGAGAATAGTTGAGCCTTTTTATTTCAATATTTCAATATTATTATTTTTATTATTTCATTGCAATTATTATTATTTTAAATATCGTAAAATTTAGTTTGTGCTGAAGACGGAAAGAGATACGGTGTGAAACGTTCACAGTGTATTAAATGAGTATGTGAAAACTATTTGTATTTGCTTTACCCTTTCTAATTGGAGGGAGGTTCACTAGGAGAGAAGCTATCTCAACTATATATATATATATATATATATATATATATATATATATATATATATATATATATATATATATATATATATATATATATATATATATATATATATATATATATATATATATATATATATATATATATATATATATATATATATATATATATATATATATATAATTTTACTTATTTTTTATTTTATACACTAAACCATTTCCCACAAGATTCAGCGTAGTGTCAACTGCAGAAAGTTTTCACGTTCCCGCAATCGTAGGTGGTAAGAATGAAAAAGTGGTAAGAAAGTGTTCCCATTCTCTAGAACCATGCAAAGAACTATTCTTCAATTGACTTGACTGCGAAGAAATAATCATCCTTTATTGACCAGAAGTTACCTCTAAACTCTTTTTTTTTTTCCTTTTAATTTTTAATTTTCCATTTAGTTGCCGAAAGTACGTGGTATCGAAAGATGTGCTGCTTCACAAAAAAATAATTTTATTGAATTTCTTTTA
>SEYY01001978.1:7500-60000 GCA_009176605.1 Armadillidium nasatum | reverse complement strand
AACACACACACACACGCAAGCACGCGAGCGTTCATATGCTCACAGTAAACTAATGTAAAATGGAAGCCTAAAACAAAATTACAATAAGCAATTAAATATAAAAAAATAAAAAATTTAAGTAAATGGGTGAAAAAATGTGTTTATATTGAAAGAAAACTGTCTAAAACTTAGCTTAATTCCTGCTTGTAAAACACTTTCGAACACTGAAATTTTTCCTACACTGATGTTCGTAATGCGAATATATATAATTAAAAACGCAAACACAGAAAAAGAAAAAAAAAACACTAACACTTTTAACATTATTATTAATAACTAACAAAACAAGATTTAGCACAAATTAAAGCACAATTGAAGCACAGGTTAAAACAAAAAATAAAATACAAAACACTTAAAACGGCACGCGCAGAACTTACGCACTTCCACACTCGTAAATATATATATATATTATATATATATATATATATATATATATATATATATATATATATATATATATATATATATATATATATATATATATATATATATATATATATTATATTTATATATATATAATATTAGTGATCGGATGTCATATTTTCCAATTTGCGGATGCGGATGTTGAATTTTCAAAAATGCGGATGCGGATATTGAATTTGCAAAAATGCGATGCGATCAATTTTGATAGGATGCGAATGCGTATCCATATATATATATATATATATATATATATATATATATATATATATATATATATATATATATATATATATATATATATATATATATATATATATATATATATAAATAATAATAATAATAATAATCACCAACTCCCAGGTAGAACAAGTCCTGTCAGTTGGAACCCTTCGAGGAAGGCCACAGGGTAGCAAGGGCCTAACGGCTACACCGCTGGTTGGCCAGACCTATCGCGGATACCGGATTATTACCCACCAGTGACAAGCATTTTACTAGTGTACTCATTAACGGCTGAGTGAGCCAGAGCTAGCGTAAATGGGAATGACTCAAATTCCCACGTCCCGACCGAGCCTCGAACCTCGGTCCTCTCGCGTGCTAAGCGAGCGCTCTGCCAACTGAGTGAGCTACGGGAAGCGCATATATATATATATATATATATATATATATATATATATATATATATATATATATATTATATATATATATATATTATATATATATATATATATATATATATATATATATATAATGAACAACAGAATCAGAGCTCGAAACATTCTTCAATAAATATATAGTTAAAAATATGTCTTTTATTATTCACAAAAATTAGTTAAAATCACAGGAGAATTAAAATCTAAGGTTAACATATAAATCATTAAAATAACTCGAGTTTCGGGATTCATATTCCCATCATCAGGAGAAACAATATTTTAAATTATCAGTAAAAGTTATATAATCATTTATCTGTAAAAGAAAAAAGTATACACAAAATGAAAACATAATTTATCGAAATGACTGGTGGGTAAAAACAAAATAAAAAATTATAAACAATAAATGAGCAAAAATAAATGAATTGTAAAATAGGAGACGAATGAAAAATAATTAAAATGATAAAAACTAGAAATTAATAGTCAGATAAAGGACAGGATAAATGGTATATTACGATTGTTAGACTAACGGAATTGTAATTGGAAAGGGCCACTGTCACTATTAAGCGATGGTTATAGACTAGCAATGTATATGGATTCCAGAATTTTTAGATCAGTTGATTGGTTGGTTTGTGAATTTATGGAAAAATGGGACGGGTCTATAGGGTGATGTTTGTTGTAACTATGGGTTCTAATGCTGGATGGGGAGGGGGATGAGAGGTTCATGCCAGTTCTGGGAGAAATGCCTCTGTGCCCGTCGCTTCTGACAGCGAGTTGGCAAGTTGTACTGCCAACGTAGGTACTATTACAGGTACCACAAGAATATTTGTAATTGATGGACGAGCGCTGAGGGGTAGGTAGGGGTTCTTTGTGAGTTAGGAATGAGCCTACAAATATTCTTGTGGTACCTGTAATAGTACCTACGTTGGCAGTACAATCCCAAAACGTCGAGTTGTTTTAATGATTTATATGTTAACCTTAGATTTTAATTCTCCTGTGATTTTAACTAATTTTTGTGAATTATAATAGACATATTTTTAACTATATATTTATTAATGAATGTTCCGAGCTCTGATTCTGTTGTTCATTATAAAAACCAGATTCCCGAAGGATAGAAAATGATATATATATATATATATATATATATATATATATATATATATATATATATATATATATATATATATAATATATATATATATATATATATATATATATATATTATATATATATATATATATATATATATAGGGACCGACCGGGGTTGGAATTTGGCAGGGGCCGGGGTTCTGGCCGGGGTTTCCTAAAATTTGTAAAGAGGTCAAAAGCACTGAAATTTAAGGTTAAGAAAATTAGATATAAGGTTTATTTAATTGTAAGGAAGGAGTAGAATAGCCAACATTCACTTAAATTAATGATTATATGCATTTTCTCCAAAAAAAAAAAAATAAAAAAAATTACAGTTTTGTATAGTTAAAGTTTAAAAAAAGTACAAAAATTAAAAAAAAAAAATATTCTAATTCATAATAGTGATTCAACAGGTTTACTTAAGTAAGACCCTAAGGTAAAGTTTGAAAAATGTAAGATATAAAATTATCAATTATAACCTGTATTTATACATATCATTGTTATTTTATTGCCATGTATCAAACTTGTATCATTTAGCTGCATTATTTAAAAATTATTATTTTCTTTATAATTTCAGTCAATATGGCTAAAAGATCAGCTTCTGCAGTATTTGAATACTTTACAATGTTTCAGGATAGGCTCGAAATAGCTAAATGTTAACATCTGCAGTCAGAAAATTAGAAGAGAACCTCCGGGTGCTACAAGTAAAAAAATTTCAACCAAATCTTTTTGGAGTATCTAAAATCAAAACACAAAGATGAACATTCACTAGCAGAAAAGGAGCGGTCAAAAGAAACAGAAAAGAAAAAAAAATCTTAATTTTCTTATATTTGTTTGAAATTTTTTTTTTTATTATTTGACTGATTGAGCTGAAATTTTCAAAGTATGTGAATTTTTTCACGAAGTTCTGAGTTGATTTCGAGCATTTTTTTGAGTCTATAACGGTTTGAAACTTATTTGGACCCAAAGTTGAAAAAAATGAATAACTGGATCAAACCACTGGTCCACATGAGCTGAAAATTTAGCTGAATACCTTTGCCCCAATTTCTTGCATTGGTGGGAATAGGTTTTTGATATCACGTCTAGAAAAAAGTTATATAAGCACTTGAAATTTTTTTGCAAAAATCGTACCCTTCTGGAGGAAAAAATTATTTATAAAAAACGCTACCTACTATTTTTTTTTTTTGTGAATATTGTTTAGAAGAGGGCAGGGCAACAATATTTATTTAGTGCATATTTAAATGCTCTTTGTTTGAAGCGAGATATAGCCTCTCAAACTTTGGGAATTTTTGAAATTTGGCCAAAAATGGACTTTTTTGAAGGCTATATCTCAAAACCAACGAATGTCATCGAATAAAGTACATAGAGGAATTTGTAGCCCCACCCCTCCTTCTATACACACTAAAAATAGGAAATGTCATAGTTGTATTTTTTTTAAAAAATTTTTTGTCTGAAAAGGTGGATTTTTTTAGTTAAAAAATTTTTTTTTTTCTATAGTTGGTCAGTTTTTGGCTTATAACATTTTTCCTATAACTCTGGGAACAAAAGTCTATTAGAGACTTTTTTATCCCATTTAATTTTGAATAAATAGTCCAATTTTCAGCTCATTCTAAAAAGTGGTTTGGCACCGCCATTCAATTAAAAAAGGGTAAAATTTCAAAAAAAAAAAAAAAAAACTTTTAACCGTAATAGACTCGGAAAAACGCTAGAAATGGACTTTTCGTACCGGTAAAAAATCTATATAACTGAAAGTTTCAGCAGAATCGGCTGAAAATTAAAAAAAAAAAAATTAAGTAATTTGCCATTTTAACCCGGCCGGCAACCCCGGTTTTCCCTGATTTTTAGCCGGGGCCGGGGCCGGGGTCAGTAAAAATGGCCGGGGTTGGCCGGGGCCGGGGCCCCGGTCGGTTCATATATATATATATATATATATATATATATATATATATATATATATATATATATATATATATATATATATATATATATATATATATATATATTATATATGTAAGTTTAGATAGCTTCTTTCCTAGAGAACCTTAATCTAATTAGAAAGGTTAAAACCAATTCCAAGGGTTTCCACATACTCATTTAATTAATAGACTGTGAACGTTTCATACCGTATTTCCGCCTTCAGCCTTTATTAGAAGAAAAACCCTAGACTAAACCTTTTCGAGAAATCTGAATATGTGGAATCACCCCAGATGTGAGGCGTACTCCATACAGGGGTAAACCAAACCCCTATAAAGTGCAAGCAACTGGGGTGGTATGAAGAAATTCTGAAGTTGCATTAGAACACCTAACCTCTTAGAAGCTTGTTTAGAAAGAGAAATAATGTGATCTTTCCAAGAAAGATCATAAACAAAGAAACACCAAGAATATTAAGTAGAGATGAAGGTTTGAACTGTGTGTTCTCGAACGAGATATCGTAGTTGGATGGAAGATTGTGTCTAGAGAAAAGGAGCAATTGAGTTTTGGTGGTATTGAAAACGACCATGTTTTCTCTTCTCCGGCTTTAAATGCAAGATAGATCAGAGGTTAGTTGCTTCAATGCCACTCTCCTTGCGTTTATTAACTGCTGTTGGGAACGGCGCCCTTCAAATTGAAGAGAGTAATAAAGAGTTGAATCATCGGCATAGGAGTGGATAGTAGATGAAGTAATGGAGTAACAGAGAGGAGGTCATTTATGAAAAGCAAAAAAAGTGTTGGGGATAGGACAGATTCTTGATGAACACCACTATTAATAGATTTAAAGGATGAACTGTGGCAGTCTACTACAGATGCTGTAGATGACCAGAAAGGAAATCAGAGTAAAGGCCAAAGAGAGATGGATAGATTCCGAAAGAGGAAAGTTTGGAGATCAAAGCTTTCTTCGAGATTTTCTAAAAAGCTGCTTAAAAAATTTTTTTTTCACCAAAAGTTGGGGTCTTTATTTTGTAGCGTCCACCTTTGAGATTTTTTTCAGTGATCATATCTCAATAACCATTTGGAATTATGAAGAACTAATTACATATTTGCAACGAGGAGAACATTTACTATATACTATATATAAATATACCAAAATTTGTTGAAAAATAATTTTTTTCCTTTATAAGCGATATCCCGCCAGAATCAAGGTCATTCTACGGATCTCACTTTAAAAATATTTTTCTCAGGAACCGTTTGGAATTATAAAAAAATTTACTACAGATTTGGAATCAGCAGAGATTTTACTAAAGAATAATTAAAGAGCAAACAAATGTGGGAAGATTTTAGCCCCCCCAAAGTTGGAGTTCCTCAATTTTAAAGAAATTGGGGGATGGGGTCCTGACATAATTTGAGTAGTCCTATCTCTGTAATCATTTGGAATTATGGAAAACTAATTACATAATTGGAGTCAGGAGAAAATTTGCTATAAAAACATAAAAAAATTTTGGGAAAAAAGTAAAAAAGTATTTTTTACCCTTTTCTCCTATTCCACCAAATTCAAAGTCATTCGAAAGGCTTCACTTTAAAAATCTTTTTCTCAGGAACCATTTGCAATTATAAAAAGCCTTTTACATATTTGGAATTAGCTTAGATTTTACTAAATATCTGTCGAAAAAATTTGGGGGAAATATTTATCCCCCAAAAGTGGGGAACCATTAATTGGAGGGTTTAAGCGAGAATTCAAAAAATTCTTTTTAAGCTATCCAATTTTACATTTTCTGTAATTTTTCATGCTATAACTTTTCTAATTTTTGTCAACTAAATACTTTTTAAAAATGCTTCAGAAAAGAAAACATGAGAAAAATTTATTTCTTGAATAACAAACATTCTTAGTTTGAACAAAAACCGACAAATTATCTTGGAAATCTCATATCACAACTGTTGCCTAGGTGGTCTCAAAGAAGCTGGGGGTTCTCTTCAGATTGCTGAAATTTTTTCATCTGAATAGTTATTCCAATAATATAGGAGTCTTTTCCGCCCCTGTATGAAATATTGTTCTCACATTTTGAGGAGGCTCCGGTTCCACCCTAAAAGACTAATAAACTGTTTATTTCTTTTAAAATTCCTTAACTCTTTCGCTGCGACAAGACGTTGGTGCACTGTTTCTTTTCTGTAGGCAACTGCTCTAGGAAGTTGATCTCTCGCATTCCACCACCATTGCGTCCCCCTCAAAGCTCAAGGGGTGCCCTACTTGCATATGAACATTGTGACTATTGCAAACGTCAGGCATGCTCGTTTTGTTACCTCCTCCTTTCCAGTCACCTTTTTGTGGAGCCCTTCATCTTTTCCTGCTTCATTTAATCTTCCTCTTTAAAGCCTCCGTCTTCGCTCATTTTGTTAGTACAAAGGTTTAAATCGATTTTTATATTTTTATTAATAAGGCTTCCTCCTCGAAAATGTCCTTGTCCGTGAGTGGTGTTTGCATGTAAAAAAAAAAAAAAAAAAATTCTTTAAAATCTCTATGAAATTTTGATTTTTAACAAAACATGTTAACCAAAAAAATTGTGATGTCAGATGACTAAACCTTCCCAAATGCAGAATATTCTGGTGCATTTATATAGTGATTCTGGTTATTTCGTGTAATAGCGTGAAATAAGCAGTCATCCTCATTAAAAGGGTAAATGACTAAATATGGAATGATTCACCAAATAATTTATATTTACTTTTACCAAGAGTTCCAAAAAATATAAATGGTGGGGAGGTTATCAATAAGCTAACTAGAAGAAGGAAAAATCAGTTATTGGATTAAATCAGTGCTCCACCCTGCTACATATTATTACACGTTACCCTCTTCAGTAAAACGAGAATATATATGAAGCAACCAGAAGCAGATTAAAACCAAAACGCTTGTCAAAAGCATTTGTTCACTGCTACTATGAAAGTATTTTTAATATGTAAAAATTTTAAGTTGCAATGAAAGTCAGTTAACAGATTAGCAACTTTTCATAGACTTATTAGTTATTACTACAACTTGAACTTTTTTTACAAAATTTCAGTCAACATATATTTATTATAAAATTCATTTCATTTACATTCTAAGATCTCAATTTCTTCTTAGGTCAAAGTATCTATTTTGGCAGTTGTAAAGTGGATTGTCCGTATGCCCGCTAATAAATCGGCTTCGTCCTATTATTTGAACAGCTTCGGGGATTTGACGAATTAATGGGCATATCGAAGCCATAGCCGAAGCTTCGGTGCTTCTCATATATATATATATATATATATATATATATATATATATATATATATATATATATATATATATATATATATATATATATATATATATATATATATATATAAGAAAATTGACAATGATTTTCTCTTGCCCCTTGTGAATCATTTATTGTCAATAAGGCATTAAGAAACATTTTTTTCAGTAAGGTTATCAACTGTCACTCTCACCTTTAGAGGGTTCCAAAATATTATAAAATTGGCTAAAAGAAGTAGGTGGATAGTCTAGACTCTGGTGGGAATCACTTGAACAGGCTTGTGCACCTGAATATTCACGTCAGTTTTCAGATTATTTTAAAAACATGTCTGAAGGTCAAACTTTCACAAAGTAGTTTATCTTGCTGGTTTCTCCATTTTTTTTTTTTTTTTTTTGCCAAACTCTATACTAAGTTGCAACAAGTCACTGTCTTCCATCCATTGTTCTAGCAGGAAGCGTAATTCAACTTTTCATAAAATATGCTCAAATTACTTCACAGAAACCTTACGAAAACAAAAGTGTGCATAATATAAACTCAAAAAATTGAAACGGCAGCTTCTCGTTGTTGTAACTGAATCTTGTTTCCGAATGTTACTATATTTACTTACCTTACCTTTGGATACCTTTGAGTTAATTAGGTTTTATCGACTTTTACCCCAAATTCACACAGTGAAAAGCTCAAATTTTTTTAATTAAAACATATTTCATAGTTAATTTTCAGATTTTTCACAAACATATTACTTGAAATAATGACCATTCCATGGGTGTCTATTTAAATATTTTCTTGTCACAGCCAAACTTAAGTAATTTTGAATTAGAAAAACTTATTTTCAAAAGAATTTAAATTACGTAATATTTCATGTTAGTGATGGAGCGAAGCTTCGCAACCGCAAACGCATTTTTAAAAAAAAATAACGGCACTCCAACCGCAATCGCGGTTTTGTGGTTTTCTCTTCTGAATTAATAGAAGCAAGTTTATCTTTTGCTTATCATATATATATATATATATATATATATATATATATATATATATATATATATATATATATATATATATATATATATATATATATATATATATATATATTATTTGTTAATAAACCCTAAGATTAACCAATGCACATCACTAAAATTACACTTTGTTACTACATACCAACGGAACAACAATATATCTTCAACAAGCTTTCGCTTCCTGTTAGAAGCCTCTTTCAGGTTGAAATGATGTGGCTGCTCTGTAGAATGTTTCTCATGTCGTCCAATACTATGGTTGGTTGTTGATTAAGTTTTTGTAGTAGGGTGACTGGAGCATCATGGAGTTTTGTAATTGATCTATTTTGTAGTCTCCGGTGTTTTGATTATAGTTTGGGATATTATTTATGCAGAAGGATTCAGCAATTCTTCTTTTATTATAATTATTTATGTTTTTGATGATTCCACTATTGTTAAGGTTTATGAAGTGGTTTTTATTTTGTCTATGTTGAGTGAGAGCGGAGTTTTGATTGTCTATATTTAAATCGTGTTTATGTTGATATTGTCTTCTCTTAAAGTCTGTAGTTTCACCTATGTATTTTAGGTTGCAATTGGAGCAAGGGATGTGATATATGCAGGGGGGTTTGGGTTAGGAGATTTAGGGGTTTAAGGACCTTTTTTTAATATAATGTTGTTTGAAGGTACCAGGGTTATGTTTTGTGGAATGACTTTTTTAATATGTTGTGTGTTTATGTGGGGTATAGGTAGAAAGTTTTTTGTGTTGTTTTCGTTAGTTTCTATTGAGTAGAATTTTGTTTTAGCTTTATTGTTGATTTATTAATGATGTATGTAGGGTATTGTAGTTTTTTGAAAGTGTTTTTTAAGAAATCATTTTCAGTTTTTAAGTAGGCAGGGGAACAGATTTTAAATGCACGGAGATAAAGTGATGAAAGGGTGGCTATTTTAATATTTTTTGAGTGTGCTGAATACCAGTGTATGTAGCTTGGTGAAGATGTGGGTTTTCTATATATTGTGTATGATGGTTTGGTGGTATGGTCCCATATGATAAGTGTATCATACACAATATATAGAAAACCCACATCTTCACCAAGCTACATACACTGGTATTCAGCACACTCAAAAAATATTAAAATAGCCACCCTTTCATCACTTTATCTCCGTGCATTTAAAATCTGTTCCCCTGCCTACTTAAAAACTGAAAATGATTTCTTAAAAAACACTTTCAAAAAACTACAATACCCTACATACATCATTAATAAATCAACAATAAAGCTAAAACAAAATTCTACTCAATAGAAACTAACGAAAACAACACAAAAAACTTTCTACCTATACCCCACATAAACACACAACATATTAAAAAAGTCATTCCACAAAACATAACCCTGGTACCTTCAAACAACATTATATTAAAAAAGGTCCTTAAACCCCCTAAATCTCCTAACCCAAACCCCCCCTGCATATATCACATCCCTTGCTCCAATTGCAACCTAAAATACATAGGTGAAACTACAGACTTTAAGAGAAGACAATATCAACATAAACACGATTTAAATATAGACAATCAAAACTCCGCTCTCACTCAACATAGACAAAATAAAAACCACTTCATAAACCTTAACAATAGTGGAATCATCAAAAACATAAATAATTATAATAAAAGAAGAATTGCTGAATCCTTCTGCATAAATAATATCCCAAACTATAATCAAAACACCGGAGACTACAAAATAGATCAATTACAAAACTCCATGATGCTCCAGTCACCCTACTACAAAAACTTAATCAACAACCAACCATAGTATTGGACGACATGAGAAACATTCTACAGAGCAGCCACATCATTTCAACCTGAAAGAGGCTTCTAACAGGAAGCGAAAGCTTGTTGAAGATATATTGTTGTTCCGTTGGTATGTAGTAACAAAGTGTAATTTTAGTGATGTGCATTGGTTAATCTTAGGGTTTATTAACAAATAATACATAAAAAAAGAGAGTGTTCATAACTCTAATACTGAAATAAAATATATATATATATATATATATATATATATATATATATATATATATATATATATATATATATATATATATATACCCCTGTTGGGTATACGGGGTGTTAAAGGTACTCCTATCTCATCCCGGTGCCCAATGGCTTCGCTCCCTTTCGCGCTCACCTTCTATCTACACGGAGTGGCTCCTCCTTTACATACATAAAACATTTCTAACACATCTTAAAAAAAAAAAAAAAATCAATAATGGCGTCAACTTCGGTAGCCTCGGAGAAGCCTCGGGGGCGGCTTCCAAATATAGCCCCTCATCCACCCCTTCCCCATCACCACTTGGGAGTTGGTGGCCTCCGGTGATGGGGTTGGTGCCACCAGGACTCGGCCGCCGGCTTGTCCTGATGCACGGTCTATTTTTTTCATTAATTTCTGCAACATTCGCGGTCTGCACTCTAATTTCCACTTTGTTGAACATCACCTCTCTTCTTCTAGACCTCACCTCTTATTCTTGACCGAAACTCAGATGTTTGAGCGTTCTGATAGCAAACCCTATTCTGTTTCCTCCTACTGTCTCTTTCCTCAATTTTCAGCCAAAGGCGGTTGTTGTGCATATGTGCGCAACGATGTCGTTTGTTCTCGTGTCTCTAATTTGGAGTCTTCCGAATTTTCTACCTTATGGCTTAGGCTCTCTTGCCACTCTACGACTAAATTCATTTGTTCAGTTTATTTATCTCCTAATTCTACTGACTATGCTAAATTCTTCGACTATCTTAAACTCCAAAATAGAGCACATTCTCTCTTCTTCTCCTTTCTCTGAAATCATCATTTTAGGTGATTTCAATGTTCACCACCGCCAATGGCTTTCTTTTAGTTCTCATGATACAGCTGGTGAACGTGCCTTCCATTTCGCTATCCAAAACAACCTTGAGCAGTTGGTGCAGCTCCCTACTCGTATCCCTGATCGTCTTGGAGATGAACCCAACGTTCTAGACCTTTTCCTAACTTCTAATCCTTCTCCTTATACTGTTAAACTCTTTCCTCCTCTGGGTTCCTCCGATCATCTTCTTATCTCTGTATCCTCTTCTATCTCTTCAAGTCTTCCGCAGGAAAGACCCCCTTCTACGGAAAGGAAACGTTTGTGGCACTTCGGTGCCGCAAGCTGGTCGGACTTGCGGTCGTACTTCTTTGATTTCCGTGGAATGATTATTGCTTCCGTGGGAGGGGTCCCTCGGAGTGTGCAGAACGCATTACCGAGGTGATTCTCTCTGGCATGGAGGCATACATTCCATATTCTTTCCCTTCTACTAAACCTAACAAAACTTGGTTTAACTCTGCTTGTTCTCGTGCTATCCGCCGCAGGGATGCTGCCTTCAGGGATTACCGTCGTCTTCAAACTCCAGAAACTCACGCTACTTATATTTCATCCCGGAATCGTGCAAAATCTATCCTTCGTAACACTAAAAACTCCTTTCTCCGCAGAAAATGCAATAATCTTTCTGGTTCCTCTTCTTCACGTTCTTTCTGCCATTTTGCAAAAAATGTCAACTCTAAATTTGCTTCTTCCTCTTTCCCTCCTTTAATATCTTCTGACGGCACAACTGCTGTTTTACCTTCTTCTAAAGCTGAACTCTTTGCTCAAACTTTTGCCTCTAATTCAACCTTAGACGATTCCGGAGCTATTCCTCCTCCTTCAACCCCCTCTAACTCAATTATGCCTAAAATTAGAATTCCTTCTAAAGATGTCATTTCTGCTCTCTCTGAGCTTAATACTAAGAAGGCGTACGGTCCCGATGGTATTCCTCCTGTGGTTCTTAAAACTTGTGCTTCCGAGCTTGCACCCTGCCTCGGTAAACTATTTCGTCTTTGTCTCTCTACTTCAACCTTCCCTTCTTGCTGGAAATGTGCGCTCATTCAACCTGTGCCGAAGAAGGGGGACCCCTCTCAACCCTCCAACTACCGTCCTATTTCTTTGACCTCCGTTCTCTCTAAAGTTTTCGAATCTATCCTTAACAGGAAGATTTGGAAGCATCTCAATTCTTCTAATCTTATCTCTGATCGCCAGTATGGCTTTCGTAAGAAACGCTCTACAGGTGCTTCTTTCTCTTCTCTCTGAATCTTGGTCCTCCGCTATTCGGCATTTCGGTGAATCTTTTGCTGTCGCGCTGGACATATCGAAAGCCTTCGATAGAGTCTGGCACAAAGCTTTGATTTCTAAACTTCCCTCTTTCGGTATCTATCCTTCTCTCTGTAATCTTCTCGCTAATTTCCTTTCCGGTCGTTCTATAACAGCAGTTGTAGACGGCCACCGTTCATCCTTTAAATCTATTAACAGTGGTGTTCCTCAGGGTTCTGTACTATCACCAACACTTTTTCTACTTTTCATTAATGACTTTCTCTCTATCACCTCATCTCCTATCCACTCCTATGCTGATGACTCCACCCTTCATTATTCCTTCCATTTTGAAAAACTTCCCACCCAACAGCAGTTGATAGACTCGAGAAGGGTAGCCTTGGAACAACTAACCTCTGATCTTTCTCGTATTTCAAATTGGGGCAGAGAAAACATGGTTGTTTTCAATGCCTCAAAAACTCAGTTTCTCCATCTCTCCACTCGACACAATCTTCCACACAACTATGATATCTTCTTCGAAAACACACAACTCATGCCTTCATTT
Organism: Armadillidium nasatum; assembly: GCA_009176605.1. Classification (NCBI taxonomy): domain Eukaryota; kingdom Metazoa; phylum Arthropoda; class Malacostraca; order Isopoda; family Armadillidiidae; genus Armadillidium; species Armadillidium nasatum. The sequence goes on along the minus strand of SEYY01001978.1, from coordinate 46,916 downwards.
GTCCTTAATATTCTTGGTGTTTCTTTTTCTCGTGATCTTTCTTGGAAAGATCACATTACTTCTCTTTCTAAACAAGCTTCTAAGAGGTTGGGTGTTCTGAGGCGCCTTTAGAATTACTTCACGCCACCCCAGTTGCTTGCTCTGTATAGGGGTGTTGTTCGTCCTTGTATGGAGTATGCTTCGCACATCTGGGGTGGTTCCACACATACAGCTCTCTTAGAGAAGGTGGAGTCAAGGGCATTTCGTCTTATCAACTCTCCTGCTCTTACTAACTCTCTTCAATCTCTTTCTGCCCGTCGAATTGTTGCGTCACTCTCTCTTTACTATCGCTATTACAACGGACACTGCTCTTCTGAACTCTCTCGTTGCATACCTCCTCCATTGAGAAGAGCTCGTGCGACACGCCTTTCTACACATTCTCATCCTTTCTCTGTTCAACTCTCCGACCCCAGACTTAACCGCTATGCTCAGTCTTACATATACTCTACTGGTAAAGTCTGGAACACACTCCCTTCATCTGTTTTCCCAACTTCCTTTGACTTGCATACTTTCAAACGCCGTGTGTCTGGACACGTCGGCCACCATCGACCATGATAATAGATCTTTCCCAACTCCGGTGGAATTTGGTAGGCCTCTGGCCTTTGCCCACCGGAGGAGACATAAAAAAATATATATATATATATATATATATATATATATATATATATATATATATATATATATATATATATATATATATATATGTTTTATGTTGAAGGAATGATTAATTTTATGTATAAAAAATTATGCATATTTTTGTGAATTCATAAAGCAGAGTGCTTTCTTTTGCTTATATTGCAATTTGAAACTTAAGAAAAGTTTACTTGCATTAAAAAAAGAAATGTTATGCAAAAAAATAAAATGTATGGTGGGATTTCTTTACAAAGGAATCAAATGATTTAGCCAGATGTACAGTCGTCAACAGAAGTTCGTTCCTATTAAGCTGGAAATAAATATTTATATAAAATGGGGATCATTTCAGGTTCAGCCAATCATAGTTCAATTAAGCCCGCTCAATGTTTTTATTTTCTTTTTATTCAAAATATTGCTTTTATGAAATTATTTCCATTTTATATACATATTTATTTCCAGCCTAATAGGAACGAACTTCTGTTGACGACTGTACGTTATGCAATAAAATTTACTCCCTTAAAGGATGGAGTACGAATTTGTAAAACCATTTGCGTGAGAAAGAAAAAGAAGATTTGATTCACTCAGAAAGTGGGAAGAAAAAACTGATACGCTTTTGCAGAAAATGAGGCAAGAAACGAAACTCAAAACTCAAACTCTTCAAGAATGCTATCAAAAATAAAAAGACCTGGAACAGAGGTAGCTTGAAATCAAAATTAATGGATTATAGAATAGAAGATATGATTATGGACCAACTTTTTTTCACCCATGGAGAAGACATTGACTTCTGTCGTTTACTTACTGAAACAATACCTTTATACAGCATCAAGCAGCGTCACTTTTATGAAAATATAGCCTACATTAAGATTTATGCTTGTCTCTAATGGAGTACTTTATATTCTAGAAGAGTTGAAAGGAAACCAATTAGCGTTTACCACTGATATTGGTCAGAGACTTCAGCTGAAGTATCTCTCTTGTCCCTAACCTGTCATAATATCAATATAAATATGAAAAAAATAATTTAATGCTATTAGCTGAATCCTTACACTACATACAGGAGAATATCTCTTCCAAAAGTTTGATGAATTACTTGTAAAATAGAAACTAGAATATCATTATGTCCATGCAATTATGAGGGATTCTGCACAAAATATGAAAAAAATACTTTCTCAAAGTAATGTAAAAAACTTAGAATGTACCTCACATAAAATAAATTAGTTATTAGTGTGGATTATCAATCCAGAAATCGGTAACATATATTGTTAATCATTCTTAACCTTTTAATCATTCTACAATGGCTCAGGAAGAGCTCAGGAAACTACAAACAAAACTTGGAGAGCCGATTTATCTATTATTCATGATACAAAAACTCGCTGGAATAGAACACTTCATATGCTTTAGAGAATTATAGGAATAAAAGATTTACTTTCTTTATATTCTTCAAGCAGCTCAAAGATAAGACAACTTTTAACAGTTCTGATTTTTCTCTTATTGAAATAAGTGTTAACGTACTGAAACCCTTTGAAGAGACGACTAAAAAACTAAGCCATTATTCTTCGTCCATATCTCAAGCGATTCCCCTCATTGTGTCAATGAAAAACTTGTTGAACAATTTAGATCCTGAAGAAGAAGAGGTCATTAAAGCTATGTTAAAGATTAAAGGTTTGGTCATTTGGAAAGGAATTTCTTTTATTCTATCGCAACTACTTGATCCTCGGTATAAAGGGAAGTTTTTATGAATCCAAATTTTGTAAAAGAAATTAAGGAAGAAATAGTGAAACCGCCTGATAAAATTTGTTAAAAGGCTGAAGAACAAGCGTCGTTCTAAAAAGTGTGTTAGACTGTATGAAGACTCTTTTAGCTTCATCTAGTGATAATGAGTTTGAACTCTGCGTTAATAAAAATTATTATGTTATAGGAAAACATCAAAGAGAGAAACGAATCGGAATTGAAGATGACACACTTAAATGGTGGAAATATAATGAAAGCAACTTCAAAGAGCTAAGCCAATTAGCAAAGAGTTATCTTGCATGTCCACTCAGCGGCATTGCAAGTGGGCAGCTCTTTAGAGGTTCCGGTACAATATATGATGAGAGAAAGAATAGATTATCAAGCAAAAATGCAAACGTGTTGCGTTTCTTAAAATTAACTACGAATGCAAATAACGTAATCTGAGCTTTTCATAGGGTGGAGGATTAGGAAAGAGGTTGGTGGGGTGCAATATGTGCAAAGGGTCCTCGTCCCGCACCCTGGTAACCCAAATTAAAAGGGGCCAATTTGAAAATCTGAAAATTAGATGTTACATCTCTGGTCCCTAATAATAATAATAATAATAATAATAATAATAATAATAATAATAATAATAATAATAATAATCTCCCCGTAATAATTCTACCAATAAACTAAAATATATCTTTAATTTATTAGATATACCTACTACCATTGAGTTTTACCGCAACCGCAACCGCAGTTTTAGACTTTTTAACAACCACAAAACTGCATCGCGGTTGTAAAAGAAAAATACAACTGCAAAATAACCGCAACCGCAATTTCGCAATTTATCAGTTTCGCTCCATCACTATTTTATGCTTTATTCAAGATCACTTGATTGTAATTTTCCGGGCCAAAATTTTAGGGAAAATGGAGGCTGTACCCTCCACAGACCCCTCACCCAGTGCCTTTAAGCTAAAAGGTTTTACTTACTTTTATAATTTATTGGTAGAATATCCATTAAAAAAATTATTATTTACTAATAGACTATTAAGCAAAGGATCAATGAATTACTAATAAAAAAAAAAAATGTAAAAATAAAATTTTTTTGTTTTAAAATTTACATTTACATTTAAATAAATACATTTAACGGGTTACTTATACTTTTAAAAAATTTTTTTTTTCTTTTTACAAAACGTCACCGCTCACGGGCAGAGCCCTTTTCAAGGAAGGGGCACGCACACATAGAGAAGATTCATTTAAACATACACACCTAACGCACAGCCCTCAGGTGGGCACAGACGGAAGCCTTAAAGAGTGGAAGATTAAATACAGGAGGAAAAATAGATGATGGTAGAGAGTTCCACAGAATAGAGGTGGCTGGAAAGAAGGAGGTACCACAACGGGCTAGCCTGGGATTTCCTACGTCCACACAAAATTGGTGAGAAAGCAGGGCACCCCTTGTGCAACGAGGACGACGCAATGGTGGAGGAATGTGAGAGGCCAATTCCCTCGAGCACCTGCCATTGTAGTACCTGTAGAAAAGAGATAGCGCGCCAACGTCACGTCGCAGAGACAGAGGGTCAAGAGAGTTTGAAAGTAGGGCAGACAGTTTATTAATCTTTTAGCTTTAGACTCAACTCTATCCAGAAGAGAGGAGGAGCCGGAGCCCCCCCAAATGTGAGAACAGTACTCCATACAAGGGCGAATAAGACCCTTATATATTTGGAGTAACTGTTCAGAAGAAAAAAATTCTCGCAATCTGAACAGAACTCCCAGCTTCTTTGAGGCCGCTTTAGCAACCATTGTGATATGTGGTTTCCAAGACAGTTTGTTGTTTATGTTTAGACCAAGAATGTTAATGTTATTTACAGGTGAGACGGGAGAGCCATCGAAGAGGATAGGAAAGTTAGGAGGTGTTTTTTAGAGGGAGATGTGAAGAAGTTGAGTTTTTAAAGAGTTGAATTTCACAAGGTTGCTATTACCCCACCGGGAAATCCCATCCAGATCGGCAAGAATAGAATCGGAAAGTTGAAGACGAGAAGCAACTCTAGAAGCAAAAGAGGGAGCAGATTTGAAATGAGTAGAAGAATGTAGAGTTGATCATCATCAGCATAAGAGTGAACAGAGTTAGAAGTGCAGTGGAGAAGATCGTTAATGAAAAGTAAGAATAAGGTTGGAGATAAAACAGAACCCTGAGGAACACCACAGTTGACAGAAAAGGAAGGAAGAGGTCGCTCCATCTACAAGTGCCGAAATGGAACGATCTGAGAGAAAACTAGGACAAGAGTAAGCAAAGAGAAGGAGGAAACCCAAAGGAAGGGGAGCTTGGAGAGCAGTGACGCATGCCACACCCGGTCAAAAGCCTTGGATATGTCAAGCGCCACCACACAAGACTCCCCGAAGTCCCTAAGGGCAGAAGACCATAGATCAGTAAGATAGGAAAGTATGTCACCAGTTGACCTCGAGCGTCGGAAGCCATACTGGTGATCAGAGAGAAGAAAATGAGATTCCAAATGATCCAGGAAATGAGAGTTGAGAAGAGTTTCAAAAATTTTAGATAGAACACAGGTGAGTGCTATAGGTCGATAGTTAGAAGGGTCAGAGCGACTAACTTTTATCAGGATCGGTTGAACAAATGCAAGCTTCCAGCATTGAAGAAAAGTATTAGTATTAAGGCATAGAGAGTAGAGCTGAACGAGGACAGGCGTCAACTCGGAAACACACTCCTCAGAACACGAGGGGGAATGCCATCCGGGCCACTGGCCTTCCTGACGTTCATAGATTTCAGGATCCCATGCACCTGATCATGAGTAATTACAGGCAGAGACATGGGACACCTGAGAGGAGAAGGAGTAGGAGGAAGGATGCCTGAATCGAGCAGGGTGGAATTAGATGAAAAAAGGAGGCCGAAGAGATTAGCCTTTTCAGAAGGAGTATTAGCAACAGAACCATCAGAGCGAATAAGAGGAGGAAAGGCAGATTTACAGAAGTTGTTAGAGATATATTTTGACAAGAGGCCAGAAATTTTTATCAGTAGGAGAGCCATGGAGGTCAGCGCACTTCCTTTTTATGAAAGTACGCTTAGTCCGTCGAAGAACATCCCTGCAACGATTCCGAGCTGAATGAAAATTAGCAAGAGTGATAGGAGAAGGAGAGTTTTTCCATTCACGATAAGCACTGTCTCTCTCACGAAGCTCAAGAGAACAGCCGTCATCGAACCATGGATTTTGAGGAGAAAAGGATTTAGTTGAAGATGGAATGAATCTGCCCATCCCGTCAAGGATTACGGCCCCTACCTTTTCAGCAGAGACCGAAGCGTCCCCCGAGACAAAGCAAGATTCACTCCAATGATAGTTAGCAAAGAAGCGGCACATTGCCCCCCAATTAGCCCGATTAAAGTGCCAGAAAGTACGTTTAGGGCATGGTGGAGCTGTTGGAGAGAAAGCATTATAATTAAGAGCTATAAGATTATGGTCAGAGTTACCAATAGGAGGGAAAATGGTGTATTTATATCTAGAAGGAGTAGTGGTGAAGCATAAATCAAATGTATTCAAGAATTGGTTAGGACGATCTGGAATGTGTGTGGGTTCCCTAATCAATTGCTCCAGATCGTTAAGAATGCTGAATGATTTGGCCTCCCTCCCACCTGTATCAGTATGAGAGGAAGCCCAACCATTCAGTGTGGTGTACGTTGAAATCCCCTAAATAGAAGACTTCAGCATTTGGATGAGAAGAAGTGACAGTCTCGTGAGTAGTAGTAAGGTATTGAAAAAAAACTGGAAAATCTGTTCCATTAGGGGTAGCAGTAGCAGAAACACAAGATAATTGTAGTAGTAGGAAGACAGATTTTAAGCCATATGACTTCGAAATTAGGAGATTCTAGATTTACGAGACGTGCCACAGGAGTGTTAATGTTTGTATTGGCACAGACTCCACCATTTAAACGGAAATTGTGAAAAAAGTTGTAGTTAGAGACATTAAGATTGCTAGAGAAAGAATCCCTGTCCAACTGGGTCTCAGACAGAAGCAAAAGGTTAGGAAGAGAGGTAGTGAGGTAGTGTTCAACAGACGCGAGATTAGATCGAAGGCCACGAACGTTAGCAAAGGAAATGGAAAGCCCCCGTCTACGCCCAACCCCACGATCACTCAAATTAGGCATTAAAAAAAAAAAAAAAAAAAAAAAAAACGTACACGTTCACACACAATCACACACACAGTCACGCAAGCACTCTCGCACGCACGTAACCCCACACTTAAAAACACGCACTCTCGCACGCACCCACGCACACACGCAAGCACACAATTTAGTAAACTAAATAATTAATTAAATCATTAAAACTATTAAAATCAATATTAAAAATATTAAACCTGTAATTATTAAAACAGATTATGAGGTAAATTTATGTTAGAGCGGAGAAAATATATATTAAATTTTAAACGGTAAAATTTTACTTAGGTTAAAAATCCTACTTATCTTGCATATGTCGAACTACACTGCCAATAAAAATATAAATAATTAAAAACACTTAAAAAAGAATTAAAACACTGAGCACTATAGAAAAATTAAAAACAAAACCACAGATACGTAGATACTTTGTTTTTTTTTTTTAAATAAAAACCCTCTATTTCAGTAACTTTATTAAATACTATTTATAAATATTGTTAAATTACATTTTTATATACATAAATAGGCAACTGCATTTAATTAAAATTGACAATTAATTAATTTTAATCAAAAGCACACAATTCTACGAATAAATCAGAATAGTAATAAAATAACTAAATTAGTAAAAGAATCACACTATTTCTATGTTAGCAATTATCTTACAATAAATAGTTTAAAAACGGTAACCAAAAATTGCCTAAATTTCTAATAAATTCTATTATAATTCTTAACCATTACGTAGTTCATCTTTAACATAGATCAAAAGTAATAATTCTGAACCATTGGAAACTAGCTTAATTAATTACATGTTAAATAAAAAAGTTAAAAAATACAAATGAATAAGGTGTATCATTTCTCATAAAAAATTCTTTTATACTCGTAAATATTGTATAATTGGTTATTTACTTGAATCTAAAAACATATTTGAAAATTTTAAAATTCATGGAAAAATAGTATGAATAATAGAAAAAAAAGATCATAAAAATCAGTTCCTAATTTTATGTTAATATTTCTAGAATTAGAGAGAAACTCTTTACGGAGGCTCCCCTCCTAGATAAAGCGCAAACAGTCATGAGGTGTGGATTTTAAATTTTAAAAGACTAATTTTATATTATTATTATTATACTTAAGAGTTAAAATAATATCTTAACCGATTTCCTGGAATTTATAAGCTTTTTTCTTCTGAAACATCACTTTCCTTTTATAATAAATTCAAGTAAATTAACTTTAAAACAATGTATTGAAATTCAGACTATTTTTGTTTATCTAAATAATAGTGAGCAAGAATAAAAATACACAAAAAATTAAAACTACAATAATAAAACGAAAACATTAGAGGATTTTCAAATTCAGAGCATAATAGATAAAAATTAGTCTTGCATATTATAGATCTCCTTTTTGTCTCTTGGAAAATCCTTTTTTCTAGCTAAATGTCTTCTCCATGTTGTCAGAATGGCTAAAACGATAAAAGTTCCAACTTCGATGTAGGAGATCAGGCTTGAGCCGAGAAAAAGACCCATGTACCCACCAAGTTCACCTAAAATTTAAAGCAATGAAATGCTATTGAGAATATAATTTTTGTAATACATTTAATCAATCGTTCTGAATTGAATGATTTTAAAGCAAGGGAAAAAACGACAGTAGTCTTATCAACAGGTATTTTTGGAATTATGAAGTTAATAGCGATAGAGAAAAAATTGTGAAATCTTGAAAAATTGTTTTTATGATCATAATTTTCTTTAAAAAAAATTTAGGGGTAGCCTCTGGCGGGCCACATTGCACACAGCGTAATAATCAATTATTATTATTATTATTATTATTATTTTTATTATTATTATTATTATTATTATTATTATTATTATTTTTATTATTATTATTATTATGAACTTTTTTAGTCTATAATTATTTCACCATGAGAGTAGTAGTAGTAGTAGCAGAAGAAGAAAAAGAAAAAGCAGAAGAAAAAGCAAACATTTTGTGTGGCATGAATAAAATACGAAGGCGTCTCAGAGCACCCAACCTTTTAGAAGCTTGTTTAGGAAAAGGGTAACGCGACCATCCAAGAAATATCAGAAGAAAAAGAAACACCAAGAATTTTAAGTACAGACAAAGGTTTGAGTTGTGTGTTCGAAGATGTTATAGTTGTGTCGAGTAGTAAGACAACCATGTTTTCTCTGCCTCAGTTTGAAATAGGAGGAAAATCGGAGGTCAGTTGCTCTAAGGCTATTCTTATTGGGTCAATTAACTGCTGTTTGGAGGAGCGTCTTTCAAACTGAAAGGAGTAATAAAGGGTGGAATCATCTGCATATGAGTGGATAGGTGATGATGTAATAGTGAAGTCTTTAATGAAAAGTAGAAAAAAGTGATGGGAGGACAGATCCCTTAGGGACTTCACCATTAATAGATTTATAAGGTCAACGGTGGCCTTGTATAACAGCTGCTAAACAGTAGAACGACAAGAAAGGAATTCAGAGAGAAGGCGTCACAGATAAGTTTAGATTCCAAAAGAGGAAAGGTCAAAAATCATAGCTTTGTGCTAAACTTTACCCAAAGCTTTCGATATGTCCAGATATACAACAAAAGATTCACCGAAACATCGAAGAGCTAAGAACCAAGAGTCAAAGAGAAGGGATAAATCACTAGTCGAGCTTTCCTAACGAAATACATATTGGCGATTAGAAATAAGATTAAGAGAGTTGAGATGTATCCAAATCTTCCTATTAAGGGTAGATTATTATTAACCATTATGTAGAACAAAGGTTAAAGAAATGTGACGATAGCTTGAGGGTTGAGAGTGTCTCTCTTTTATTGAGACAGGCTGAAGGAGCGCTTGTTTCCAGTAAGAAGGGAAGATTGAAGTAGAATGACATATACGAAATTGTTTACCTAGGTTGATCAAGCTCACAACCAGAAGTTTTGAGAACTACAGGAAAGATATTATCAGGAACGTGTGCCTTCATTGTCTGTGTTAAGCTCTGAAAGAGCAGAAATGACCTATTTAGAGGTAATTACAATATTATACATAAATGAGCTGAAGGAGGTTGAAGGAGGAAGATTGGCTCGTTAATCGTTTAAGGTGAAATTAAAGTTAAACGTTAAGCGTAAAATTCAGCTTTAGAAAAAAAAGTCAGTTATACTGTTATAATATACAAAAAGATGAAAATAGGAAGAAACATAGTTAGAAATGACTTTTGCAAAATACCAGAAAGTGAGAGAGGAAGAGTCACTAGAGATATTATTGCATTTTCGACGGAGAAATAAGTTTTTAGTGTAAGAGAGAATAGATTACCGTAATACCGTTACTCCCCCGAAGACAGCATCCTTGCGGCAATTAGCATGAGAACAAACAGGGAAAAATTAAGGTTTATTAGGTTTAATAGAAAAGAAAGAATATGAAATGTACGCCTCTATGTCAGCAAGAATCATGTAAGTAATGAGCTCTGCACAACTAGAGAGGTCCTTCCCATGGAAGCTATAATCATTCCACAGGAATTCAAAGAAGTACGACCGCAAGTCCGACCACTTCGCGGCACCGAAATGCCAAAATCTTTTTCTCGCAATAGCCGTGAGTTTTTTTTTGTAGAAGACTTAAAAAGAGCGAAGATGAAACAGATATAAGTAGGTGAAAGGAGGGGTCCAGGAGTCTAGGAAGGAGAATTGGAAGTTATAAAAAGGTATAGAATGCTGGGTTCATTTCCAGCTACTCAAGGTTGAAAAAAGAAAAAAAAAAAAAAAAAAAAAAAAAAAAGAGAGAGAGAGAGAGAGAGAGAGAGAGAGAGAGAGAGAGAGAGAGAGAGAGAGAGAGAGAGAGAGAGAGAGAGAGAGAGAGAGAGAGAGAGAGAGAGAGAGAGAGAGAGAGAGAGAGAGAGAGAGAGAGAGAGAGAGAGAGAGAGAGAGAGAGAGAGAGAGAGAGAGAGAGAGAGAGAGAGAGAGAGAGAGAGAGAGAGAGAGAGAGAGAGAGAGAGAGAGAGAGAGAGAGAGAGAGAGAGAGAGAGAGAGAGAGAGAGAGAGAGAGAGAGAGAGAGAGAGAGAGAGAGAGAGAGAGAGAGAGAGAGAGAGAGAGAGAGAGAGAGAGAGAGAGAGAGAGAGAGAGAGAGAGAGAGAGAGAGAGAGAGAGAGAGAGAGAGAGAGAGAGAGAGAGAGAGCTGTCGAAAAGCTATAGCATCTAAATTTCGGCAAAGAATAAGAGGTGAACTCTAGATGAAGTAAGTTGGTGTTCAACAAAGTAGAAAATGGATTGAAGACCGTGAATGTTACAGAAATTAATGAAAAAATAGAGCATGCACCAGGACAAGCCAGCTGCAAAATCTTTGTGGTACAAACATCACCTTATGCCACCAAAACCAAAGTGGTGATGGGGTTAGGGGTGGATGTGAGAGCACTTTGTAAGTCTCCTTTCTAGGCTTTTCCGAGGCTACTGTTGTGGATGTCATCTTATATTTATTTTTTATAAAGAATGTTGTCTGTAATAATGTTTATTGTGTGTAAAAGGGGAACCTACCCAGAGTAGAAGATTGTAGAGATGAGCGAGAAAGAGTGGGTATCATTGGGTACTGGAGTGAAATGAGAAGTACCCTTAACCTCCTATATGCATAATGGAAAATAACCTCATCGCCTCCTGTGCAGTACTATACATATATATATATATATATATATATATATATATATATATATATATATATATATATATATATATATATATATATATATATATATATATATATATATATATATATATTATATATATTCAAGGTTTGGATGTTACGCTCACAATTTACCCTGACTGCACATAAACACAGCGGGTCATTTGAGGTTTGTAAATTATTCTTTTTATAATTTATTTCAAAACCTGAATAACAGCCCTTGTGGTAAAATGCTCTCCAGAATGATTTATCTTTCATCAAATCCTTACAAACATAAAAAAAAAATTAATATGGAAATGCAAGAGTCACATTGTAAAAGATGATGAGCCACCTTTTGTTTTTATTAGAGCAGTAAGTTTCTTTAGCATTGTTTGATAATGATGTTTCCACTGACATGAGCAAGATGAAAAATACTGTTCTTCAACTATGTTCAGCAAACGAAGATGAAAATTTACCCAAACGTGCAACAGTAGATTTTCTACTATACAGGGAAATTCACTGAAAATTTTTATAACAGCAAATGAAGCTGCAAGATAAATTCCTTCATACGCCAGCAAAACATTGGAAAAAATGCACTTCAATACCAAAAAGGCTTTAGTATAAAATGTAGATGTAGCAAATGACCATGCTGAAATGGGAGTTACACTGGTAAAAGAGTTTTCTGATCTTGAAAAAGAAGAATTGCTGCAGAATATTCTGCAAATTGTTGCCGACACAGGAGAGTTGCGTCATTGGGATCATAACAGATGTATGTGGCATACTCCATAAAAATTTGAACAACACCTCTATAAAGAAAAAGAAATTGGGGTAGCGTAAGGAAATTTTGATGACACCTCAGAACACTCAACGACTTACAAGCTTGTCTTTTATATATATATATATATATATATATATATATATATATATATATATATATATATATATATATATATATATATATATATATATATATATATTTACACTTCACCACCGCTCACGGGCAAAGCCCTATTCAAGGAGGGGGTGCTAAAACAATAGAAGAGATAAAACTACCCACAACCCACACCTAACGCAAATTTCGCAGGTGAGCACAGACGTGGGTCTTAAAGGAATTTAGATTAAATTCAGCAGGAAACACAGGATGGGAGAGAATTCCACAAAACAGAGGTGGCTGGAAAGGAGGAGGCACCACAGCGAACAAGCCTGGAGTTGCCAATGTCTATACAAAATTCATGTGCAGACAATGCACCCCTTGTGCTACGAGGACGCCGTAAAGGTGGAGGTATGCGAGTGGACAGTTCCCTCGAGCATTTGCCGCTGTAGTACCTATAGAAGAGAGATAGGCCACCAACGTCACGTCGCAAAGATTAAGGGTCAAGTGCATTAGTAAGAGCAGAACAGTTTATAAGTCTTTTAGCCTTTGACTCAACCCTATCCAAAAGACGGGTGAAACCTGAGCCACTCCAGATATGAGAACAGTACTCCATACAAGGGCGGATGAGGCCCTTGTATAATTGGAGTAACTGCGAAGAAGAAAAAAATTCTCGCAGCCTAAACAGAACTCCCAGCTTCTTTGAGGCCGCCTTAGCAACCATTGTGATGTGAGGTTTCTAAGACATTTTTTTGTTTATGTTAAGGCCAAGAATATTTATATTGTCAACAGGAGAGACGGGAGAACCGTCGAAAGAAATAGAAAAGTTAGGAGGTGTCTTTGAGAGGGAGATTTCTAGAAGTTGAGTTTTTAAAGAGTTGAATTTCACAAGTTTGAGACGACCCCACTGGGAAATTCTATACAGATCTGCAAGAATGGAATCGGAAAGATGAAGACGAGAGGCAACTCTAGATGCAAAGGAAGGAGCAGATTTGAAATGAGTAGAAGAATGGAGGGTTGAATCATCGGCATATGAATGGACAGGGTTAGATGAACAGTTAAGAAGATCATTAATGAAAAGTAGGAATAGAGTAGGAGATAAGACAGAACCATGGGGAACACCACTATTGACAGGAAAGGAAGAAGAAGTCGCTCCATCAACAACAGCTGAAATGGAACGATTAGAAAGAAAGCTAGACATAAGTAAGCAAAGAGAAGGAGAAAACCCAAAGGAGGGGAGCTTGGAAAGCAGTGACGCATGCCATACCTGATCAAATGCCTTAGATATGTCAAGCGCCACCACACAAGTCTCCCCATGATCCCTAAGGGCAGAAGACCATAAATCTGGGAGATAAGAAAGTATATCACCAGTAGACCTCGAACATCGGTCGAAAGCCATACTGATGATCAGAAAGAAGGGAATGAGATTCCAGATAATCCAAGAAGTGAGAGTTGAGAAGGGTTTCAAAGATCTTAGACAGAATACAAGTGAGAGCTATGGGGCGATAGTTAGAAGGATCAGAGCGGTTACCCTTTTTCGGAATAGGCTGGACCAATGCGCGCTTCCAACACTGAGGGAAAGTATTAGTATTGAGGCATAGAGAGTAGAATTGAACGAGGGGCGGAGCCAGCTCAGAAGCACACTTCCTTAAAACTCGGGGAGGAATGCCATCCGGGCCGCTTGCCTTCCTTACGTTCATAGATTTCAGAAGCCCATGCACCCGATCAAATGTAATCTTAGGTAAAGGCATGGGACTTCTGAGAGGAGAAGTAGTAGGAGGAGGGTTGCCGGAGTCGTCCAGGGTTGAATTAGAGGAAAATAGGAGGCCGAAGAGATTAGCCTTTTCAGTTGGAGTGTTAGCAACAGAAGCCATCAGAACGAATAAGAGGAGGAAAAGAAGATTTACAGAAGTTGTTAGAGATGTTTTTGGCAAGAGGCCAGAAAGATTTATCAGTAGGAGAGTTTAGGAGCTCCGCACACCTTCTTTTAGTGAAAGCCTGCTTTGCTTGTCGAAGAATATCACTGCAACGATTCCGAGCAGAATGAAAATTAGCAAGAGTGATAGGAGAAGGAGAGTTTTTCCACCCTCGATACGCGATGTCTCGAGCCTGAATGGCAAGAGAGCAGGCGCGATCGAACCATGGATTTTGAGGAGAGAAAGATTTAGACGAAGAAGGGATGAACCTGCTCATCCCATCAACGATTACAGCCCCCACCTTATCAGCGGAGACTGACGCGTCTTCAGAGACAAAGCAGTCCATCCAAGGATAGTTAGCATAGAAGCAACGCAAAGCCTCCCAGTCAGCCCGATCAAAGTGCCAGAAGATACGCTTAGGGCAGGGTGGAGCAGTTGGAGAGAAAGCTTGAAAATTAAGAGTAATTAAGTTGTGGTCAGATTTACCAATAGGTGCGAAGACAGCGTATTTATAGAGAGAATGACTAGTAGTGAAACATAATTGGTTAGGACGATCCAGAATGTGTGTTGGTTCTTTAACCAGTTGCTCCAGATCGTTGAGAATGCTGAATGATTCGGCCTCCTCCCCTCCTGGATCAGTATGAGAGGAACCCAACCACTCAGTGTTGTGTACATTGAAATCCCCTAAATAGAGGACTTCAGTATTTGGATGTGAAGATGTAACAGTCTCGTGAGAAGTAGTTAGATATTCAAAAAAGGTGGAAAAATCTGTTCTATTGGGAGAACAATAGCAGAAACAAAAGATTATCGTAGTGTAGGATGGAAGATTTTAAGTCACAGAACATCGAAAATAGGAGATTCAAGATTCACAAGAGGTGTTACCGGAGTGTTGGTGTTTACTTCACCCTTAGAATGGAAATTATGAAATAAGTTATAGTTGGATATGTTAAAGAAGTTTGAGGAGGAATTCTTAGATATCTGAGGCTCAGACAAGAGCAGAAGATTTGGATGAAAGTGAGAAAGGTGGTATTCCACAGAGGTCAAATTAGAAAATAAGCCACGGACGTTGGTAAAGTGTATAGAAAACCCACGTCTGCGCACACCCGCCATTCAACACACACAACCACAATTATTGAAATTTGAAATTAGAGGACAGTTAATTAATCTTTTAGCCTTAGATTCAACCCTATCCAGAAGAGAGGAGGAACCGGAACCCCCCACCCAAATGTGAGAACAGTACTCCATACAAGGACGATTGAGATCCTTATATAATTAGAGTAATTGCTCAGAAGAAAAAAAAATTTCAACATGAACAGTATTCCCAGCTTCTTAAAGGCCTCCTTAGCAACCATTGTGATTTATGGTTTCCAAGACAATTTAGTGTTTATGTTAAGACCAAGAATGTTAATGTTATTTATAGGTGAGAATGAAGAGCTATCGAAGAAGATAGGAAAGTTTGAAGGGGTTTTGGAGGGGGAGAAAGAGGAAAGAGAAAGAGGAAACTCAAACTCAAAAGTTGAGCTTTTAAAGTATTGAATTTCACAAGATTGCTATGAACCCACCGGGAAACCCCATCCAGATCGGCAAGAATAGACTCGGAAAGTTGAAGACGAGAAGCAATTCTAGAATCAAAAGAGGGAGCAGATTTGAAATGAGTAGAAAAATGGAGAGTTGAGTCATCAGCATAAGAGTGAACAGAGTTAGAAGTGCAATTGATAAGATCGTTAATGAAAAGTAAGAATAAGGTTGGAGATAAAACAGAACCCTGAGAAACACCACAGTTGACAGAAAAAATGGAAGAGGTCGCTCCATCTACAAGTTCCGAAATGGAACGATCTGAGAAAACTAGACAAGAGTAAGCAAAGAAAAAGAGGAAACTCAAAGGAAGGAAGTTTGGAGAGAAGCGACGCATACCATGCCGACAAAAGCCTTGGATATGTCAAGCGCCACCACACAAAACTCCCAAAAGTCCCTAAGGGCAGAAGAACATAGATCAGCAAGACAGGAAAGTATGTCACCAGTTGACCTCGAGTGTCGAGATTATCTGAGAGAAGAGAATGAGACTCCAAATGATCCAGGTAGTAGAATCGTGGAGAGTTTCAAAAATTTTAGACAGAACACAAGAGGGCTATATTTGTCGATAGTTGGAAGGGTCAGAGCGGTTACCTTTTTTCGGGATCGGCTGAACAAATGCACACTTCCAGCATTGAGAAAAAGTATTGGTATTAAGGCATAGTGAGTAGAGCTGAACACGAAGGGAGATACCCCTCCAGATACCCATGGTTTTCCTGACGTTCATAGATTTCAGGATCCCATGCACCTGATCATGAGTAATCACAGATAGAGATATGGGATACTTAAGAGGAGTATGAGAAGAAAGAGGGATTCCGGGATCGAGCAGGGTAGAATTTGATAAAAATAGGAGGCTTAAAAGATTGGCCTTTGCAGAGGGAATATTAACTACAGAGCCACCAGAGCGAATAAGAGGAGGAAAAGCAGATTTACAGAAGTTAGTAGAGATATTTTTGACAAGAGGCCAGAAATTTTTATCAGTAGGAGAACTATGGAGGTCAGCGCACTTCCTTTCAGTGAAAGTACGCTTAGTCCGTCGAAGAACATCCCTGCAACAATTTCGAGATGAATAAAAATTAGCAAGAGTGATACGAGAAGGGGAGGTTTTCCCATTCACAATAAGCATTCTCTCTCTTCCGAAGGACAAGTGAACTATTGCCATTCGAATCACGGATTTTGAGGAGAAAAAAAATTTAGTTGAAGATGGAATGAACCTACTCATCCCATCAAGGATCACGGCCCCTACCTTTTCGGCAGAGACAGAAGCGTCCCCCGAGACAAAGCAATATTCACTCCAATGATAGTTATCAAAGAAGCGATGCATTGCTCCCTAATTAGCTCGATTAAAGTGGCAGAAGGTAAGTTTAGAGCATGGTGGAACTGTTGGAGAGAGAGGATTAGAATTAAGAACTATAAGATTATGGTCAGAATTACCGATAGGAGGGAAAATGGTGTATTTATATCTAGAAAGAGTAGTGGTGATGCATGAATCAAGTTTGTTCAAGAACTGGTTAGGACAATCTGGAATGTGTGTGGTTTCCCTAAACAACTTCTTCAGATCGTTGAGAATGCTGAATGATTTGGCCTCCTTCCCACCTGTATCATTATGAGAAGAACCTAACCACTCAGTGTGGTGTACGTATAAATACCCTAAATAGAGAATTTCAGAATTTGGATGAGAAGAATTAAGAGTCTCGCGGGAAGTAGTAAGATATTGCAAAAGAACTGGAAACTCTGTTCTATTAGGGGAGCAGTAGCAGAAACACAAGATAATTGTAGTTGTTGGAAGACAGATTTTAAGCCATAAAACATCGAAGTTAGAAGATTTAAGATTTACGAAGTGATATGAACCTTCCAAGAAAGATCACGAGAAAATGAAACCCGAAGAATATTAGGGACAGATGAAGGTTCGAGCTGCGTGTTTTCGAAGATGTTATGGATTAGTGTAAGAATATGTTGAACATAAAGATGAAGGAACAGAGTTTTTTTGAAGGATTGAAAACGACCATTCTTTCTCTGCCTCAATTTGAAATTCGAGAAATATCAAAGGTTAAATTCCCTCCAAATTACGGTCCTAGCATCTTGCTGTTTGGTGATAAATCTCTTAAAATGAAAGGAGTTATGAAGTGTGGAGTAGTCTTCATAGGAGTGGGTAGGTGGTATAGTAGTAGAGAAGAAGTCATAATTAAAAAGTTAAAAAAAATGAGTTCTTAAAGGATGAACGATATTTGGATACAACAGTTGCTCTAGACGATCGGAAAGTAAAGGAGAGAAAAGTATGGATACTGAAAGAGTAAAGTTTCTTTAAAAAATCAAACTTTTTTGCCAGACTTTAGCGACATACATCAGAAATCTCAAAGAGCAGAGGAACAACAGTCAAATAGAAAAAAAGATCACCAGTAGAACATTCCTTTCAAAGACCATACTAGATATCAGAGAAAAGATTAAAGTTTTGATATGCTTCCAAATATTTCTGTCCAGGATAGATTCGAAAACTTTAGAAAGAATTGATTGAATTGACGGGAAGATTGAAGTAGAAAGACAGAGTTTGGCATGGCTTTGCTTCTGAAATGTAGTATCAATATAAAAACTTTAGACTAATATAATCATTTCTTCTGGAGATGTTATCTCTGCTCTCTTTTAAGATTTTAACAATAAGCTGGTGTATGGTCTTAACAGTTTTCCTCCTGTAGTTTTCGAAACTCATGCGTTCAGCTATTGTATACTGTTTCGTCACTGCTATCAACATCAACATTTCCCTGCTGAAAAAGATATTTCATTTACTTTTTCCTAAACATGGAGACCCTTCTCAACTAATTGGGGGTCAATGCGAAGCTTCTTTGCTAACTATCATTGGAGTGAATCTTGCTTTGTCTCGGTCTTTGCCGAAAAGATAGGGGCCGTGATCCTTGACGGGATGGGCAGATTCATTCCATCTACAACTAAATCTTTTTCTACTCAAAATCTATGGTTCGACGGCAACTGTTCTCTTGCCCTTCGGGAGAGAAACAATGGTTATCGTGAATGGAAAAACTCTCCTTCTCATATCACTCTTGCTAATTTTCATTCAGCTCGGAATCGTTGCAGGGATGTTCTTCGATGGACTAAGCATACTTTCATAAAAAGGAAGTACGCCGACCTCAATAGCTCTCCTACTGATAAAAATTTCTGACCTCTTGTCAAAAATATCTCTAATAACTTCTTTAAATCTGCCTTTCCTCCTCTTATTCGCTCTGATGGTTCTGTAGCTAATACTCCTTCTGAAAAGGCTAATCTCTTCGGCCTCCTTTTTTCATCTAATTCCACCCTGCTCGATTCTGGCATTCCTCCTCCTACTCCTTCTCCTCTCAGGTGTCCCATGTCTCTACCTGTGATTACTTATGATCGGGTGCATGGGATCCTGAAATCTATTGAACCTCAGGAAGGCCAGTAACCCGGATGGCATTCCCCCTCTTGTTCTGAGGGAGTGTGCTTCCGAGTTGGCGCCTGTCCTCGTTCAGCTCTACTCTCTATGTCTTAATACTAACACTTTTCCTCAATGCTGGAAGCGTGAATTTGTTCAGCCGATCCCGAAAATGGGTAGTCGCTCTGACCATTCTAACTATCAACCTATAGCTCTCTTGTGTTCTGTCTAAAATTTTTGAAACTCTCCTCAACTCTCATTTCCTGGATCATTTGGAGCCTCATTCTCTTCTCTCAGATCACAATTATGGCTTTCGAAGCTCTAGGTCAACTGGTTACATTCTTTCCTATCTTACCGATCTATGATCATCTGCCCTTAGGGACTTCGGGGAGTCTTGTGTTATGGCGCTTGACATATCAAAGGCTTTTGACCGGGTGTGGCATGTGTCGCTGCTCTCCAAGCTCCCTTCCTTTGGGTTTCCTCCTTCCCTTTGCCGTTCCATTTCGGCACTTGTAGATGGAGCGACCTCTTCCTTTTTTCTGTCAACTGTGGTGTTCCTCAGGGTTCTGTTTTATCTCCAACCTTTTTCCTACTTTTCATTAACGATCTTATCAATTGCACTTCTAACTCTGTTCACTCTTATGCTGATGACTCAACTCTCCATTCTTCTACTATTTCAAATCTACTCCCTCTTTTTCTTCTAGAGTTGCTTCTCGTCTTCAACTTTCCGAGTTTATTCTTGCCAATCTGGATGGGATTCCCCGGTGCGGTCATAACAACCTTGTGAAATTCAACTCTTTAAAAATTCAAATTCTCCATATCTCCCTCTCAAAAACACCTCCTAACTTTCCTATCCTCTTCGAAGGCTCTCCCGTCTCACCTTTAAATAATATTAACATTCTTGGTCTAAACATAAACAACAGACTGTCTTAGAAACTAAAAATCACAATGGTTGCTAAAGCGAACTCTAAGAAGCTGGGAATACTGTTCATGTTGAAATTTTTTTCCTTCTGAGCAGTTACTCCAAATATATAAGGGTCTTATTCGCCCTTGTATGGAGTACTGTTCTCACCATTTTGGGGGGCTCCGGTTCCTCCTCTCCTCTGGATAGGGTTGAGTCAAAAGGTAAAACATTAATATACTGTCCCCTACTTTCAAACTCTCTTGACCCTCTATCTCTGCGACGTGACGTTGGCGCCCTATCTCTTTTTTATAGGTACTAGGTACTACAATAGCAGGTGCTCGAGGGAATTGGCTTCTCGCATTTCTCCACCGTTGCGTCGTCCTCGTTGCACAAGGGTTTCCCTGCTTTCGCACCAATTTTGTGTGGATGTAGGAAACCCTAGGCTAGCCCGTTGTGGTTCCTCCTTTCCAGCAACTTCTGTACTGTGGAACTCTCTACCATCATCTATTTTTCCTCCTGTATTTAATCTTCCACTCTTCAAGTCTTCCGTCTGCGCTCACCTAAGGGTTGTGCTTAGGTGTTTGTTTATACGAGTTTTCTCCCTTTGTGTGTGCCCCCTCCTTGAAAAGGGCTCCTCTGCACGTGATGGGTGGCGATCTGTAAAAAAAAAAGTTAATTATGTTTTATGGCTTTAATCTTTTTGATTTCGATTATACCCTTATAATCATTGATTCATCTTAAATTTTTCTAATTCCATTTCCGATTTCCAGTATAGACTCATTAGGGGACTTTCTACGGATAACCTTTTCATCCTCTCTGACTCTTCTCCCTCTTCCCTCTGTCATTTCAGCTAATCACTTACTAATGTATTAAACGTATCCATAGCTTTCGACAAACTTTGGTCCAAAGTTTTAATTCATTTCCAAAGCTTTCCTCTGTTCTTCTCTCTGTGACCTCCTCTCTGGTTTCCTTTTGGTCGTTCTAAAACAGCAGTTGTACAATCGACCATCTTTCTTTCTTTTTATATGTTAATAGTGGAATTTCTCAGGGTCTGTCTTATCTGCAGCTCTTCTATCTTTCAAAAATGATCCAATATTTTGTCGTTTCATCATCTGTTCACTCATTTTGGATGGATCTTTCGTTTTGAAAAACATTCTGCTCAAGTTCAAATTCTTGACTCTGAGGATTGTCTTGGAGCAAATAACCTCTGATATTTCTCTTATTTCTAATTACGGTAGAGATAGAATGGTTGTTTTCATTGCTTCAAAAACTAGTTCCTTTATCGTTCTTTTCGACTAAATCATTCAAACAATTGTAGCATGTTCGAAAACACACAAATTAAACATTTTCCTGTCATTAATATTCTTGTTATTTCATTTTCTAGTGAAAGTTTTTTGGAAGGATCATGTTATTTCTCTTACCAAACAAGCTTTTAGGATAAGTTGAGAAACATCTTCAAAATTTTTTTCACACCATTTCATTTGCTTGGTCTGTGTAGTGGCGTTGCTCCTTCTTGCATATAATATGATCACGCATCTGGTTTGATACCAGCCACCTGACCTTTCTTGAAAGAGTGGATGGATTCAAAAGCTTATATATATTGTATCACTTTACTTATACTATCTGAACTCCCTATTAGCCTACCTACTACTTTGATATCGGTGTGAGAGACACGACTTCGCAAGCATGTCACTCATTCGCTATCCAACTCTTTGAATTTTTTCATACAAATATCCCATTGTTATTATCTGGAACACTCTTCCATCTTCAATTTCTCACTCTTCTATAAACTTACACACTTTCAAGAACCGCGTATCGGTCAAATTGTACTTTGATTATTGGATGTTGATGACCTTAAAATCTGGTGGTTTATACGTGAGCCTATGTGTGTGTATGTGAGTGTTGGTATTTTTTTATATCTCCTCCGGTGGGCAAAGGCCGGAGGCCTACCGAATTCCACCGGAGTTGGGAAAACAGTATTTTGGTCGATGGTGGCCGACGTGTTTAGATACAAGGCGTTTGAAAGTATGCAATTCAAAGGAAGTTGGAAAAACAGATAAAAGGTGTGTGTTCCAGATTTCACCAGTAGAGTATATGTAAGATTGAGCATAGCGATTAAGTCTGAGGTCGGACAGTTGGACAGAGAAAGGATGAGACTGCGTAGAAATTCGTGTCGCCCGGGGTCTTCTTAATGGAGGAGGTATGCGACGAGAGAGTTCAGAAGAGCAGTGTCTGTTGTAATAGCGATAGTAAAGAGAGAGTGATGCAACAATTCGACGGACAGAAAGAGATTGGAGAGAGTTAGTAAGAGCAGGAAAGTTGATGAGACGAAATGCCCTAGACTCCACCTTCTCAAGGAGAACTGTATGAGTGGAGCCACCCCAGATGTGTGAAGCATACTCCATACAGGGACGAACAACACCCCTATACAGAGCAAGCAACTGGGGTGACGTGAAGTAATTCTGAAGGCGACTCAGAACACCCAACATCTTAGAAGCTTGTTTAGAAAGAGAAATAATTTGATCTTTCCAAGAAAGATCACGAGAAAAAGAAACACTGAGAATATTAAGAACAGATGAAGGTTTGAGTTGTGTGTTTTCGAAGATATCATAGTTGTGTGGAAGATTGTGTCGAGTGGAGAGATGGAGGAACTAAGTTTTTGAGTCATTGAAAACAACCATGTTATCTCTGCCCCAATTTGAAATACGAGAAAGATCAGAGGTTAGTTGTTCCAAGGCTACCTTTCTCGAGTTTAATAACTTTTGTTGGGATGGACGTCTTTCATATTGAAAGGAGTAATGAAGTGTGAAATCATCAGCATAGGAATGGATAGGAGATGAAGTAATAGAAAGAAAATCATTAATGAAAAGTAAAAAAAGTGTTGGGGATAGAACAGAATCCTGAGGAACACCACTGTTAATAGGTTTAAAGGAAGAACAGTGGCCGTATACAGCAACAGCTATAGAACGACCGGAAAGGAAATTAGAGAGAAGATCACAGAGGGAAGGATAGATACCCAAAGAGGGGAGTTTGGAAATCAAAGCTTTGGGCCAGTCCCTATCGAAGGTTTTCGATATGTCTATCGCGACAGCAAAAGATTCACCGAAATGCCGAAGAGCGGAGGACCAAGAGTCAGAGAGAAGGGAAAGAAGATCACCAGTAGAGTGTTTCTTACGAAAGCCATACTGGGGATCAGAGATAAAATTAGAAGAATTGAGATGTTCCAAAATCTTCCTGTTAAGGATTGATTCGAAAACTTTAGAGAGAACGGAGGTCAAAGAAATGGGACGGTAGTTGCAGGGCTGAGAGGGATCCCTCTTCTTCGGCAAAGTCTGAATGAGTTCACGTTTCCAGCAAGAAGGGAAGGTCGAAGTAGAAAGGCAAAGGCGATATAGTTTACCAAGGCAGGGTGCAGGCTCAGAAGCACAAGTTTTGAGAACCACAGGAGGAATACCATCAGGACCATACGCCTTT
The DNA here is from genome assembly GCA_009176605.1 of Armadillidium nasatum. Lineage (NCBI taxonomy): Eukaryota > Metazoa > Arthropoda > Malacostraca > Isopoda > Armadillidiidae > Armadillidium > Armadillidium nasatum. Next base: position 23,607 of record SEYY01001978.1, on the reverse strand, counting down.
TTAGTATTAAACTTAGAGAGAGCAGAAATAACGTCTTTAGAAGAAATTATAATTTTAGGCATAAATGAGTTGGAGTGATTTGAAGGAGGATGAATAGCTCCGGAATCGCCTAAGGTAGAATTAGAGGCAAAAGTTTGAGCGAAGAATTCAGCTATAAAAGAAATTAAAACGTCAGTTGTGCCGTCAGAAGATACAAAATTAGGGAAAGAGGAAGAAGCAAAGTTAGAGTTGACATTTTTTGCAAAATGCCAGAAAGGGCGTGAGGAAGAGGAACCAGAAAGATTATTGCATTTTACGGAGAAAAGAGTTTTTGGTGTTACGAAGTATAGGTTTCGCACGATTCCGGAATGAATATAAGTTGCGTGAGTTTCTGGAGTTTGAAGACGACGGTAATCCTGAAGGCAGCATCCCTGCGGCGGATAGCGTAAGAACAAGTAGAGTTAAACCAAGGTTTGTTGGGTTTAGTAGAAGGGAAAGAAAATGGAATGTACGCCTCCATGCCAGAGAGAATCACCTCGGTTATGCGTTCAGCACACTCCGAGGGACCCATCCCACGGAAGCAATAATCATTCCACGGGAAATCAAAGAAGTAAGACGGCAAGTCCGACCAGCTTGCGGCACCGAAATGCCACAAATGTTTCCTTTCAACAGAAGGGGGTCTTTCTTGCGGAAGACTTGAAGAGATAAGAGAGGATACAGAGATAAGATGATGATCAGAGGAGGAAAGAGCTTAACAGTTAAGGAGAAAGATTAGAAGTTAGAAAAAGGTCTAGAATGTTAGGTTCATCTCCAAGACGATCAGGGATACGAGTAGGGAGCTGCACTAACTGCTCAAGGTCGTTTTGGATATCGAAATGGAAGGCACGTTCACCAGCTGTATCATGTGAACTAGAAGAAAGCCATTGGCGGTGGTTAACATTGAAATCACTTAATATGATGATTTCCAAAAAAGGAGAAGAAGAGAGAATGTGCTCTATTTTGGAGTTTAGATAGTCAAAGAATTTAGGATACTCAGTAGAATTAGGAGATAAATAAACAGAACAAATGAATTTAGTCGTAGAATGGCAAGAGAGCCTATCCCACAAGTTAGAAAATTCGGAAGACTTCATATTAGAGACACGAGAACAAACGACATCGTTGTGCACGTATGCACAACATCTGCCTTTGACTGAAAATTGAGGATAGAGACAGGAGGAAACGAAATAGGGCTTGCTATAAGAACGCTCAAACATCTGAGGTAAGGTCTAGAAGAAGAGAGGTGATGTTCAACAAAGTGGAAATTGTAATGAAGACCGCGAATGTTGCAGAAATTAATGAAGAAAATTGACCGTGCATCAGGACAATCTGGCAGCTGTGTCTTTGTGGTATCAGACCCATCACCGGAAGCCACCAACTCCCAATTGATGATGGGGGAATGGGTGGATGAGGGGCTATCTTTGGAATATACCCCTCTTGGATTCTCCGAGGCTAATGATGTCGACGCCATAATTATTATTTATTTATTTTTTTAAAGGGATGTGTGAATGAAATAGTGTTTTTGTGTGTAAAAGGAGATCCTACTCCGTGTAGAAGGAAGTGTACATGAGCGCAAAAAGGAGCGTACTATTGGGCGCCAGGATGAGATGGGAAGTACCCTTAACATCCCGTATACCCATGTTTATTTGTGGGTATATGCAAATAATAAAATTACTTACTTATTAAGTGGTTTAATTCAAGTCTCCAGATTTCAATATTCGAATAGAAAAGATCTGGATAAAAAACAGTTACTGCAGCTAAATTAGTACTTAAAAAAATAAAAAAAAAAAAAATATAATATAAATATATATATATATATATAATATATATATATATATATATATATATATATATATATATATATATATATATATATATATATATATATATATATATATATATATATATATATATATATATATATATATATATATATATTATATATATATATATATATATATATATATATATATATATATATATATAATATATAATATAATATTATATATATATATATATATATATATATATATATATATATATATATATATATATATATATATATATATATATATATATATATATATATATATATATATATATATATATATATATATATATATATAATTGTTAAATAAGAAAATATTATGAGCAAAACACAAACCAGCATACCAAACGTGTAAATCTTAACTGGAGAGAAAGCGTTAAGCTTACCGCTTATATCTTCCCTTTAATCGTAGATTCTGGCAAAAATGTTAAGCGACCGAGTAAAATTGTGTCACTTTTTTAAAGGTAAAGGAGGCAGCTTTCGAAGCTCTGTTATGCATTTCATTTTTACATAGGAAAAACTCGGATTTATATTTTCAAATTATTAACTGCCCCTTATGAGAACCTGTCGCCCTGCTACCACACCCTTACGACTCACACCCCCCCCCCCTTCCCAGATCTTTCCACTGCCCAATTTGGGAATGGATGGGCCAGACTATTCCGTTGCACTTTGGTTTGTTTCTTGTCGCGTTTCACCTCTCAGAGGGTCTCTAGTGCACCCTTATCTCATATTGGAGTATTTATGCTCCAACTTTTTCCCACCCCCTTTCTTCAGTTTTTCCCCATAAATTTTACAAGGGCATACTCACCATTACAATTAAAAGAAAAATGCCATAACATGAACCTGCCTCGGAGATGCTTCGATGGGCGGCCTCCAAAGAATGCCCCTCATCCATCCATTACGCATCATCACTTGGAGTTTGCCGCCTCCAAATATGGGGATAATGCCTCCAAGAATTTGCTTACGGGTTTCCCTGGTGCTTGATTTTTATTTCCTCTTAATTTCTGTAAGATTCGTGGTCTTTGTTCTAATTTCCCCTTTGTCGAACACCATATTTCTTCTACTAAACCTTATCTCTTGTTCTTAACTGAAACTCAGGGGCTTTGGTGCGCTGAGAGAAAACCTTAATCTGTTAGTTTCTACTGTCTCTATCCTCAATTTTCAGCTAAAGGCAGGTGTTGTACATACGTGCGCAACGATGTTTGTTCTTTTGTCTTTAATTTGTAGTCTTCTGAATTTATTTGTTCTGTCTATTTATCTCTTAATTCTACTGACTATAAAAAATTATTTGACTATTTAAACTCCAAAATAGAGCACCCTCTTTCGTCTTCTCCTTTTTCCGTAATAATTTTAGGTGATTTCAATGTTCACCACCGAAAATGGTTTTAATCTAGTTCTAATGATCAAGCTGGTGCTCTTGCCTAACATTTTTTTAACCAGAATAACCTTGAACAGTTGGTGAAACTCCCTACCAGTATCTCTGACCTTCTTGGTGATGAACCCATCATACTTGATCTTTTGTTAACTTATTACCTTCTTATTATATTGTCAAACTCTTTACTTCTCTGGGTTCATCCGATCATCTTATAATATATGTTTCTTGTTCTGTCTCTTCATGTTTTCAGCAAGAACAGCACCCGACTTTGGCGAGGAAACGTTTCTGGCATTTCTGTACTGCTAACTGATCTGACTTGTGGTTGTGCTTCTATTATGTCCCATGAAATGATTACTGTTTCCATGGGAGGTGTCCCTCGGAGTGTGCAGAGCGCATAACAGAAGTGGTTCTCTCTGGCATGGAGGCATACATTCCGTATTCTTTCCTTTCTATTAAACCTAACAAACCTTGGTTTGACTCTACTTATTCTTGTACAATTCGTCGCAGGGATTAAAGTCGTCTTCAAACTTCAGAAACTTATGTAAATTATATTTTATCCCGGAATTGAGCAAAATCTTTTCTCCATAACACTAAAAACTCGTTTTCCTTCGAAAATGCATTAATCTTTCCGGTTCCTCTTCCTCACTTCATTTCTTGCATTTTGCAAAAAAGGTCAACTCTAACTTTGCTTCTTCCTCTTTCTCTCTTCTAGTTTCCTTTGACAGCACAACTGCCGTTTTACCTTCTGCTAAAACTGAACTCTTCGCTCAGACTTTTGCCTTTTATTCAACCCTTAACAATTCAGGAACTATTCCTCCACCTACAACCCTATCCAACTTATTGTAATTTCTTCTAAAGATGTCATTTCTGCTTTCTCTGAGTTTAACACTAAGAAGGATTATTGTCCTTATGGTTTTAGTCTCTGTCTTTCTACTTCGACTTTTCTTTCTTGCTGAAAACATGCGTTCATTCAACCTGTGCCGAAGAAAGAGGCCCCCTCTTAAACCCTTTGGCTATCGTCCTATTTCTTTAACTTCCGATCTTTCTAAAGTTTTCGAATCTATCCTTAACAGCAAGATTTTGAGACATCTCATGCTTCTAATCTTTTCTCTAAGCTCCTCTATGACTTTCATGAAGAGCGCTCTACTGGTGATCTACTTTCCCTTCTCTCTGACTCTTGTTCCGCAGCTCTTCGGTGTTTTGGTGAAAGTTTTGCTGTGGCGTTGGTTATATAGTAACCTTTCGATAAAGTTTGTCACGAAACTTTGATTTCCAAATATTCATCTTTCGGAATGTATCCTTCTCTCTGATTTCTTTTCCGTTCGTTCTATAGCAGCTGTTATAAACGATCATCGTTCTTCCTTCAGATCTAAATAATGGTGTTCCTTGGGGATCGGTAAAATCACTTAACTCTTTTTCTACTTTTCCTTAATGAGATTCTCTCTATTACTTTATCCCCTACCCACTTTCAATGCCGATGACTCCACCCTTTTATTTTGAAAGACGACCCTCCCACCCCAGTTTGTTGTTCTGTATATGGCATTCCTGTTTGAAATGGTGGTTCCACTCATACAATTTTCCATAAAAAGATAGAATCTAGGGCTTTTTGTCTTACCAACAGTTCAGCTCTCACTGACTCTCCCCAGTCTCTTTCTGCCCAACATATTGCGTCACTCTCTTTATACTATCGCTATTACAGTAAGCACCACTCTTCTGAACTCTCCCGTGGTATACCTCCTCTACTGAGAAGGGCTCATCCTTTCTCTGTCCAACTCTCCAACCCCAGACATAACATTTGTGCTCAGTCTTACATGTACTCTTCTGGTAAAGTCTGAAACACACTGAATTTATTTATATTTCCAACTTCCTTTGACTTACACACATCCAAACGTCGTTCATCAGGACATGTCAACCATTAATCGGCTACGACTGATTCCTTCCAACTCTGGTGGAATTTGGTAGGCCTCTGGCTTTTGCCAACCAGAGGAGATTTAAAATAAACACACTCACACACACACGCACACGCACACGCACACGCACACGCACACGCACACGCACACGCACACGCACACGCACACATACGCACACACACATACGCACACACACATACGCACACACATACGCACACACACATACGCACGCACACACATACGCACGCACACACAAACGCACACATATATATACACATATATATATATACATATACACATATATATACATATATGTACATATACACACATATATATATACATATATGGTATCTACTCTGACGCAAGAGCAGGAATTCTTTCAGGAATCTTTCTTTCCAGCTCGTTCTATAGTTTAAGAGTTTAGTTTTAGACTCAGTGGTGTTAGGTTGGGCTTGATATTAGTGGTGATTGGTTAATTTTATATTTGTATACTTATTTATTATTTTAAATGAAGTTTTAACAACTGTAGAAAAAGAAAGTTTGCTGCTTTTAAAAAAAGAAATGTTTCTTTTTAATTATTTTTATCTTTTATATTTAAAGTTTTGAGTTAATTAGTTGTAATTAGTTTTTAGGTTAGGGCTATTTTTTTTGTTACATAGATTTCAGTTAGAGTAAAATATGCTGTTAGTTTGTTTTATCGTACATTTTCTTAGTTTTATCAATTCTAATAAATGTATTATTTTTTAAACGGATTTTGTAGTTTGTCTCTTTGATTAATTATAATTTAATTTTTTTATTGTTGCTTGAGTGTGAACTAGTGTTTGTGGTTGCTATTCTGAATGGCATATCTGCGTGTTCGGGGTTAATGAGAGTGGGAGCGGGCGTGGATTTTCTATTGACTTTTCTAACGACTGTGGCCTACGTGCTAATTTACTATCTGTTCAGCATCGCCTTTCTACCTTTCATTCAAACATTCTACTTCTGTCTGAGACTCAGTTATCCAGGAATTCTTTTTCTAATTATCTAAATATATTTAACTGTAATTTATTTTACAATTCTCGCTGTAAGGGTAGGGTCTGGGCCTATATAACATTAACTCTTCAATAACACGTCTGAAACATCTTGTATGTCCTAATTTCGAAATATTTTGGCTTAAAATCTTTTTTCTAACGAATACTATTATCTTGTGTTTTTGCTGCTGTTTCCCAAATAGAACAGACTTTCCAGTTCTTTTTGAAAATCTAACTACATCTCACGAGACTATTTCATTTTTCCATCCAGATGATGAGGTCCTTTATTTAGGTGATTTCAACTTTCACCACACTGAGTTGTTGAGCTTTTCTCATTGATTAGGAAACGCACACACATCTCAGATCTTCCTAAAAAATTCTTAAACACACCTTCTCGTTTTAATTACATCATTTTCCCTCCTTTCTGTAACTCCGACCACAATCTTGTAACTCAAGCTTCACCATTCCAAAAATGCATTGTTTGGTAATTTGATAAGGCTGATTGGGGTGCATTTCGTTACCTGTATGCTAACTATTCTTGAAATGAATCCAGCTTTGATACTGGCGATGCTTCGGTGTCCGCTGAAAAGTTGAAGCCGTGATAGCTGATAGGAAGAACAGGTTCATTTCCTCTTCAACTAAATATTTGTCTCCCAAAATCTATGGTTTTTACTCAGTGGCGAATGTTCTCGTGCTATTCAGGAGAGAGACGTGGTAAAGCTTTCTTTTCCTATTATTCTGACCAATTTTCATTCTGCTCGAAATTGTTGTAAGGATATACTTCGGCCGGCGTGTTTTCACTAAAGGAAAGTACGCTGACGTTTTCGGTCCTCTTACTGATTAAAATTTCTGGTTACTTGTCAAAAATAACTCTAATAACTTTTGCAAATTTTCTTTTCCTCATCTTATTCAATAAGATGGATATGTAGCAAACACTCCTGATGAAAAGGAAAATCTCTTTAGCCTCCATTTTTCATCTAATTCTACCCTGAACAATTTCCGGCATCGATTTACCTACCCCTTCTTCTCTCAGGTGTCCCATGATTTTACCTCTGATTTCATATGGTCAGGTGTATGGGATCTTAAGATCTATGAACATTAGGAAGGCAAATGGCCTATGGTATTCTTCCTCGTGCTCTGAGAGAGTGTGCTTCCGAGCTGACATTTATCCTCGCTCAACTCTACCTTCTATCTCTTGAGCCTCCATTTTTCATCTAATTCCACCCTGAACAATTCCGGCATCAATTTACCTACCCCTTCTTCTCTCAGGTGTCCCATGATTTTACCTCTTATTTCATATGGTCAGGTGTATGAGATCTTAAGATCTATGAACATTAGGAAGGCAAGTGGCCTATGGTATTCTTCCTCGTGCTCTGAGAGAGTTTGCTTCCGAGCTGACATTTATCCTCGCTCAACTCAACCTCAATTCTTCTAAAGTCTTCGAAACTCTCCTTAACTCTCACTTCCTTCTTTCATATCACCACTATGGTTTTAAACGCTGAAGGTTAGTTGGTGACATACTTTTCCATCTTACTGATCTATGGTCGTCTGCTCTTAGCGACAATAAGGAGTCTTGTGTGGTATCGCTTGACATATCTAAGACTTTTGACCGGGTATTGCATGCTTCATTACTCTCAGAGGTCTATTCATTTGGTTTTCTCCATTTTTCTTATTCATGTCTAGTTTCCTCTCAAATCTCTCCATATCTGCACTTGTTGATTGTGATATTCCTCAGGGTTCTGTTCTATCTCCTACTTTATTCCTACTTTTCATCAATGACCTCCTAAGCTGTACTTCTAACTATTCATTCTTATGCCGACGACTCAACTCTCCATTCTTCTTCTAATTTCAAGTTTTCTTCCTCTTTTGCTTCTCTTCTTCAGCTTTCCAACTTCATTCTTGCCAATCTTGGTGGGTTTTCCCTGTAGGGTCAACATAACCTATCAAATTCAACTCATCAAAAAATCATCTTCTTTATACCTCTCTTAAAAACACCTCCTAAATTTCTTATTTCCTTCGATTACTCTCCATTTTCAAATGTGAACAATGTAAAAATTCTATGTCTGAAAATAAACAACAAATTACCTAGGAAACCTCATATCAGAACGGTTCCTAAGGTGGCATCAAAGAAGCTGTGCGTTCTGTTCATGTTACAGGAATTGTTTTTTTTCAGAATAGTTACTCCAATTATAAGGGTCTTATCTGCTCTTGTATAGTGAACTGTTTTCATATAGGGGGAGGGGAGAAGACTCTGGTTCCATCCTTTCTTTCGATAGGGATGAGTCTAAGGCTAAAAATCCAATAACTTTCAAACTCTTTTAACACTATTTCTCTGCGACGTGACCTTGGCACACTCTCTTTTTTTTAAACGTGCTGCAACGCTCGAGGGAGTTGACCTCTCGCATTCCACCACCACTGCTTCGCCCTCGCCGCACATGGTGTGTTATGCTTCTACACGAATTTTGTGTGAGTAATGCAAACTCCAGGTTTGCAAGTTGTGGTACTTCCTTTACAACCACCTCTGTTTTTTGGAACTCCCTAACTTCTGTTTTTCCAGCTGTATTTAATCTACTCTTTAAATCCTCCACCTGTGTTCACCAGAGGGATTTATGTTAGACTTGGGATTGGGTGGGATTTATTTTCTGTAATTATGCCCCCTCCTTGAAAAGACCTCTGCCTTGTGTGGTGGTAAAACAATGCTCCCTGGGATTCATGTTAGCACTGCGTGCCGGACTGTTCATAACCGAGATATTTTCGTGCTCGGGGTGCTGATGTGCGGCCTGGCATTATTGTGCTTTAAAATAAAATCCTCACCAAACAAAAACAGGGTAGTACACCACATAGTCCATAAGAATATCTTCGATGTGTCGGTTATGAGTCGGAACCCTTCTACAAGGTTCATTATTGGAACCAATAGTGAATACAAAGTCATTTTTGCCTTCTATCAAAATGCTGACCCATACTATGCAGGAGGAACCTCTGCCGTAGCTGACATGTTCTTTATTGAATAGCCGAGAAAACGCACTCCGAGTATGCGGTAGACCCTCTCTCTTTCAAAGTCAAATGTACGTGATCATGCACAAAATAAATGCGTAATTATCGATACCCTGGAGTTAATTTTTTGATGGAATATTAGTTCCGTCTCCCGCAAACTCCGCTTCACTGTCAGCCACCTCGCCTACAGAGCCTTTTATAGTTACACACAGGTGAGGTGGCCTAAATACGATGAAGCTCATCTTGCGATTTTTTCCCTATCCTGGTCTCCTAGTGTATTCACAAGCCTTTATAAACCTTCAGTACACACAACGAACAGCTGAACAACCTACGTTACGTTCCCTAGCAACAACAAGTTGACTAAGCCCAGTGCAAGAAAGGGCAACAAAAAGAGAGACTTTAATTGGCATATTATTAATCGTCTAGAACAGCGGTTCCCAACCTGGGGTACGCGTACCCCTGGGGGTACGCCTGCTATCGATTGGGGGTACACAAAAAAATATATGACTAAATTAAAAAAGAATGTAAATGGAAAAAATTAATAGAATAACGATTATAGAATATCAAATTAAGAAATTAAATTATTTTCCTTAAGATATATATATATATATATATATATATATATATATATATATATATATATATATATATATATATATATATATATATATATATATATATATATATATATTGGATTTGTGTATGTACGAAGGTACTCGTAATTAAAAAACATTATGAAGGGGTACGTAAGAAAAAAAAGGTTGGGAACCACTGGTCTAGAATTTAGTCTGTTTGTATTTATTAATTAAGGAAAAGCATCTGGGGTGCAGTGAAGAAATTCTGAAGGAGCCTCAGATCACCTAACCTCTTAGAAACTTATTTAGAAAGAGAAGTAATATAATATTCCCAAGAAAGATCACAGGAAAATGAAACACCTAGAATATTAAGGAGAGATGAAGGTTTGAGTTATGTGTTTCCGAAAAAGAGATTATAGTTGTGTGGAAGGTTGTGTCGAGTAGAGAGATATAGGAACCGAGTTTTTGAGGCATTGAAAACGACCATGTTTTCTCTGTTCCAATTTGAGATACGTGAAAAATCAGAGGTTAGTTTCTCCAATGTCAATTCCTTCGTTTATTAACTGCTGTTAACTGAAAGGAGTAATGAAGGGTGGAGTCATCGGCATAGGAGTTGACAGGAAATGAAGTAACAGAGAGAAGATAATTATTGAAAAATAGAAAACGTGTTTGATATGGAATAAGTCCTTGAGGAACACCACTATTAACTGATTTAAAGGATGAACGGTGGAGGTCTACAACAGTTGCAATAGAAATACCGGAATGGAAATCCGAGAGGTAATAGACGGAATGATAGATTCCGAAAGAAGGAAGTTTAGAATTCAAAACTATGTGCCAGAATCTATTGAAAATTTCCGACATCAAAAGATTCACCGAAATGCCGAAGAGCGGAGGATTAAGAGTCAGAGAGAAGGGAAAGAAGATCACTAGGTAAGTGTTTTATCAGAGATAGGATTAGAGCAATTGAGATTTTTCCAAATCTTCCTGTTAATTAAGGTAGATTCGAAAGCTCTAGAAAGAACGAAGGTTAAAGAAATGGGACGTCAGTTAGAGGGTTGAGAGGGGTCCCCTTTTTCTAGGCACAGGTTAAATGAGAGCACGTTTCCAGTAAGAAGGGACTGTTGAAGTAGATAGAGAAAGACGAAATTGTTTTCCAAAGCAGGTTGCAAGCTCGAAAGTACAAGTTTTGAGAACCACATTAGGAATACCATCAGAATCGTACGCCTTCTTAGTTTTGAGATAAGAGACAACAGAAATGACGTCTTTAGAAGAAATTACAATATTTGGTATAAATGAGTTGGAGAGGGTTGAAGGAGTAGGAACACGTCCGTAATTTTCCAAGCTTGATTTAGAGGCAAAAGTTTGAGCGAAGATTTTAGTTTTTTAGGAAGGCAAAACGGCAGTTGTATAGACAGAAGATAATAAGGTTGGGGTTGACATTTTTTGCAAATTGTCAAAGTGCATGAGAAAGAAGAATTAGAAAGATTATTGAATTTGCAAAGGAGAAATGAGTTTTTGGTGTCATGATTTTCCACGATTCCGGGATGAAATTTATGTTGAATAAATTTCCTTAGTTTGAAAACGACGTTAATCTGTGAAGGTATCATCCTTGCTGTGTATAGAACGAGAACAAGCAAAGTTTAACCAAGGTTTGTTATGTTTAGTAGAAGTGACAAAATATGTAATGTAAGCCTCCATGCCAGAGAGAATCACCTCTGTTATGCCTTCTGCACATTCCGAGGGACTTCCACAAAAACAGTAATCATGCCATAGGAAATCAGAAAAGTGCAGCCGCAAGGATGACCAGTTAGTGACACCGCAATGCTAGAAACATTTCCTCGTCGAAGGCGTGGGTAGATCTTGTGGAAGACTTGAAGAGACAGGACAAGATACAGAGATAAGAAGGTGTTCGGATGAACTCGGAGGAGGAAAGATTTTAATAGTGTAAGGAGAAGGATAAGAAGTTAAGAAAAGATCAAGTATGTTGGATTCATCACCAAAACTATCAGGGATACGGGTAGGGAGATGCACCAATTGCTCAAGGTTGTTCTGGACAGAAAAGTTGTAGGATCATAAGAAATAAATGAAAGTCACTGGCCATTGTGAACGTTTAAATCCCCTAAAATGATGAAGTCAGGAAAAAGAGAAAGAAAGAATGTATTCTATTTTGGAGTTTAGATAGACGAAGAATTTTTATAGTGTGCAGAGTTAGGAGATAAGTAGATAGAACAAATGAATTTCGTTTTAGAGTTGCAAGAGAGTTTAAGCCGTAAAGTAGGGAATTAAGAAGACTCCAAATTGGAAACACGAGAATAGAAAACATCGTTCCGCACACGTTATGCAACATCCTCATTTGGCTGAAAATTGAGGTTATAAACAATTTTGACAATAGTCAGAGCACTCAAACACCTGAGTTTTAGTTATGAGCAAGAGATGAGGTTTAGAAGAAGAGAAATGGTGTTCGACAAAGTGGAAATTAGACAAGAGACTGCGAATGTTGCAGAAATTAATGAATACAAAAAACTGTGCACCAGGGTGAGTCGACATCAAGGTCTTTGTTGCATAAACCCTATCATCGGAGGCTACCAACTCACAAGTGGTGATGGGGGATGGGGTGAATGAGGGGCATTGTTTGGATACTGCCCTTCCATGCATCTCCGAGGCAGCTTTTTGTTTCGTTATTTTGTTTTTATTTAAAGGTAATGTGCGAATAAGCACTTGTAAATTTGTGGGGACATGTGAAGGGAGGAGAAGGGTAGTGAGAACATAGACACACCAATATGAGAAGAGGTTACACTAGAGACCCTCTGAGAAAGTGAAACGCGAAAGGAAGGAACCAAAGGATACCGGTGTAAAACGAAATAGTTTAGCTCACCCTATCACCCGTTGGGTTAAGCCCAGTGGGGATACTTTCATCTCTTTGGACAGCTCTATGTTTTCTAATCCTTTCACCTCAGATCGTAAGCATGATATCAGTAAAGAATGCTCTGCTAGTGTTCTTTAATTATCAAACTTAGTTTTCTGCTCATGGATTTCGGGGGATCTTTTGCGTGGCGGTAAACTTATTCAGAACTTTCAAACGAAAATGATGGAGATCTTTAATTCTTGAACTTCTGGATTATTTGGGGACTTTCTATAGCAACTCCTATAGTGATATGACCCAGGGTTATGTCCTATTCCAACACTTTTCTACTTTCTACTTTTCATTAAAGAATGTCTATCTGCCACTTCAACACCTTTTCACTCCTTTCCAGACAACTCTATTTTCATTGCTTTTTCAATTTGAAGTAAATTCCACCCAACAGAATATAACTGATGGTAGAAGGGTAGTCTTAGAGGATTTGACACCTGATCCCTCGTGTATTTCTATATGTGGCAGAGAAAAAATTATATTTTGAATTACTCAAACTTATGGATTGGATATACTTTTCTTTTTCCTAGGAATAATTCTCCCCATAACCAAAAACCTTTTTCGAAAGCACATACCTTAAACTTTTTTTTTTTTTTTTTTTTTTTTTTTTAAATATACCTGGTATTTCCATTTCTTGTGATCTTTCCTGCAGGATCACATTGCTTCTCTCACTCTATACATCTTTAATGGCTGGGTGTCCTGAGGCACCATCAGAACATTTTTACAGCACCCTTGTTGCTGTCTCTATATCGGGAACCTTTTTTCCTTAAATGGAATATAAATCACACATCTAGGGTGGTTCCACGCAAACAGCTCTACTCGAAATCTTAATTAGGATTGTTAATGAACTTTTTTTTCTCTTCACTCTTTCTGACTGATAAACTGTTGCTCATTCACCCTAAATTGTTACTATTACAATGGCCATTATTTTTCTGATCTTCAAGTTGATATATTTGTTTCTGTGACTGCAAATAAAAAGTCTTTTGGTACATATAATATTCATTTGAAAATATATTTATTGAAATTAGTAAATAAAACAATGAAATACCTATTTTTAATTCCAAGTTTCGGTCCAACTTTGCGTAAGAAGTCGTCTCGAATCAAATTTGTTGTACTTTTGCTTGTAAAACTCACGGTTTTACACATTCTTATGCTCTCCGACGTAACTGAAATTATATATATATATATATATATATATATATATATATATATATATATATATATATATATATATATATATATATATATATATATATATATATATATATATATATATATATAAAATTGATCTTTAAAGAAAGTTAACTCGCTCATTCTCTATTAATATAACTTAGTATTTAAAACCACTATAATTAAAAATACAAAAGTAAAACACTAAAAAGAAATTAATATTGAAAATAAAAATAAAAAATATCAACATCGGAGGATTGAAAGCAAAATGAAAGTGGCAACAGTTTCAGAGACTTGTTTCCAGTCTCCCTCATCAGGCTAATAGTAAGAGAAAAATGAGAGAAAACATCAAGGAGCACGTAAAATCATCATCGAGGTAGTCAGTACCAGAAAAATCTAGCGGCAATTTAGACTTTTTTGTGTCTTAAAAATACTACGGAGGAATTTTATTAAGATATTGTCGACTTCAAAAAATCTAGAGGATATATTAAAATTTGGTACGGTCTTTATAAAAATGATTCTATTAATCTAGTAAGATACTTAGATTAAAAAATGAATTTAGCATCTTCCCATCCAGTTCTATGTTGTGTTGTAATGTGCATGAATATGGCGTTGCTGACATACATCTTTCCACATCAGCTTTTTGGTGATATATTCGAACCTGCATAGATTTTAGTGTTTCCCTATAATAAGAAGTAGCACATTTAAAATAAGGGACAGAGTAAACTCCGCCTTGCATTTCACCAGCTGTATTATTGTTATGGATTAAGTTGTTTGCAATCTTATGAGGAAAGCTAAAAACTATATGCACATCACAAATGATGGAAATAGTAAATTTTAAAGCAGCTATGGCTTTACAATATAGAATGACAACAGTATTTGCTGGTTTAATATAAGCTTCTTCCGTTTCGCCGTCCAAGTAAAATATGTAGTCTTACACGTATTAACTGTTTATTAATAAAAGAAAAGACAGAAGCTGTTGGAAAACGAATCTGATTTCCTCCTCTAAGAATCTTGGGTCTGTCGTATTTAAAGAACAAAGAAATTTACATTTGAAGCACAGACTGATGGTCAGATAATACAAGACAATAATAATTTATCTTTTAAAATATACAGAAAACCGCCGGCACGCAACCAGCTGCTTCATGCCTTTTCAATACACCCTTATTTTATTAAACAAAATGTCATATATAATAAATTTTTTCGTTCATTGAATATGTCAGACCCAAGATTGGAAAACGAATTTTCTAACAGTTTCTGTCTGGGATATACCATTGGTTTTATTAATAAACAATTAATACGTACAAGACTACATATTTTACGCGGCGGAACGGGAGAAGCTTATGTTAAACCAGTAAATTCCGTTGTCATTCCATATTGTGAATCTATAGCTACTTTAAAATTTACCATTTCCACAATTTGTGATGTACATATAATTTTTAGTTTTCCTGATAAGATTACAAACAATTTAATCTATAACAATAATACAGTTGGTAAAAGGCAGGGCGGAGTTTACTCTGTTCCTTGTTTTACAAGTGCTACTTCTTAAAAAGGAACGATAGAGGGAACTACAGGGTGAAAACCTGATCCTTGACGGGAGCTCGTATGCTTGAAACTGTTCTTGAAACGAACTTTTTTGGGTTCGTGGATAGCTCAGCGGTAGAGCATCGAGTCTTTGTCGTTCTCAGTCGCAACAGGCGGTGGTTCGACCCCAGAGAAGGATTCCCATAAAAGTTTCTATTTTCACTATATATATATATATATATATATATATATATATATATATATATATATATATATATATATATATATATATATATATATATATATATATATATATATATATATATATTATATATATATATATATATATATATATATATATATAATATATATATATATATATATATATATATATATATATATATATATATATATATATATATATATATATATATATTGACATTGAAATGAAATTCAGCAGGAAACACCGAAGATGAGAGAGTTCCACAGAACAGATGTGGCAGGAAAGAAGGAGGCACCAGAATGCGTACAAGCCTGGAGTTGCCTTTGTCCACGCAAAATTGATGCTCGGACAATGCACCCCTTGTGCTACGAGGACGACGTAAAGGTGGAGGTATACGGGTGGATAGTTCCCTCGAGCATTTGCCGTTGTAGTACCTATAGAAAAGAACAAGACACCAACGTCGCGTCGCAAAGATAAAGAGTCGAGTGAACTAGAAAGAGCGGAACAGTTTTTAAGTCTTTTAGCCTTTGACTCAACCTTATCCAATAGACAGGTGAAACCTTAGCTACCCC
>SEYY01001977.1:37500-48892 GCA_009176605.1 Armadillidium nasatum | reverse complement strand
ACCAAGTTTCCCTAAATCTTTTAAACAAATTTATATCCGGTCAGAACTTGATCCCATTAATAGATTAAAATAACTTTCCAACACTAATTCAAAGATTTGATGTCGAGATGTTAGGTAGAGCAAATCCCGATCAAACATTCTCTCGGTATTTATATAGGCACCATTTACTCTGCCGGTGTTGCTTGCTGTTGTGTCAAAACACAGTGCCTCTATCTTTTGATCTGTATTCCAATTTGTAACTTCTTGAAAAACGGCTATAGCTTGCTCTTCTCCTGAAGATGCTGAAATTTCAGGGATTCCTAATAACTGTTCTTTGCCATCAAAAGTTACTAGTATTGCCAGTCTATCTTAATTTTCTACAACACATAATCCTGGAAGAAGTTCTCTATCCGATTTCCGAGGTCTATGTAAATAGCATTTCCGTTCTTAGTTAGCTTCATTTTGTTTTGAATCTTCAACGAAGTAGGTGCGTTACCTGTTTTATATAGTTTCTTCATTTATTTAATAAGTATTGCAATACATATATATATATATATATATATATATATATATATATATATATATATTATATATATATATATATATTATATATATTATATTCCTCCGGTGGGCAAAGGCCTGAGGCCTACTGAATTCCACCGGAGTTGGAAAAATTCTATTCAGTTCGATGTTGGTCGACGTGTCCAGATACACGGCGCTTGAAAGTAGCAAGTCAAAGGAAGTTGGGAAAACAGATGAAGGGAGTGTGTTCCAGACTTTACCAGTAGAGTATATGTAAGACTGAGCATAGCGGTTAATTCTGGGGTCAGAGAGTTGGACAGAGAAAGGATGAGACTGTGTAGAAAGTCTTGTCGCACGAGTTCTTCTCAATGGAGGAGGTATGTGACGAGAGAGTTCAGAAGAGCAGTGTCCGTTGTAATAGCGATATTAAAGAGAGAGTGACGCAACAATTCAACAGGCAGAAAGAGATTAGAGAAAGTTAGTAAGAGCAGGAGAGTTGATGAGACGAAAAGCCCTAGACTCCACTTTCTCAAGTAGAGCTGTATGAGTGGAACCACCCAGATGTGTAAAGCATACTCCATACAGGGACGAACAACACCCCTATACAGAGCAAGCAACTGGGGTGGCGTGAAGTAATTCTGAAGGCGCCTCAGAACACCAACCTCTTAGAAGCTTGTTTAGAAAGAGAAGTAATGTGATCTTTCCAAGAAAGATCACGAGAAAAAGAAACACCGAGAATATTAAGAACAGATGAAGGTTTGAGTTGTGTGTTTTCGAAGAAGATATCATAGTTGTGTGGAAGATTGTGTCGAGTAGAGAGATGGAGGAACTGAGTTTTTGAAGCATTGAAAACAACTATGTTTTCTCTACCCCAATTTGAAATATGTGAAAGATCAGAAGTTAGTTGCTCCAAGGCCATCCTTTTCAATTAACTGCTGTTGGGATAGATGTCTTTCAAACTGAAAGGAGTAATGAAGTGTGGAGTCATCAGCATAGGAGTGGATAGGAGATGAAGTAATAGAAAGAATATCATTAATGAAAAATAGAAAAAGTGTTGGGGATAGGAACAGAACCTTGAGGAACACCACTATTAATAGGTTTAAAAGATGACCGGTGGCCGTCTACAACAGCTGCTATAGAACGATCAGAAAGGAAATTAGAGAGAAGATCACAGAGAGAAAGATAGATTCCGAAAGAGGGGAGTTTGGAAATCAAAGCTTTGTGCTAGACTCTATCGAAAGACTTTCGATAAGTCTAGCGGACAGCAAAAGGATTCACCGAAATGCCGAAGAGTGGAGGACCAAGAGTCAGAGAGAAGGGAAGAAGATCACCAGTAGAGCGTTTCTTAAGAAAGCCATATACTTGCGATCAGAGCGATAAGATTAGAAGAATTGAGATGTTTCCAAATCTTCCTGTTAAGATTCGAAAACTTTAGAGAGAACGGAGGTTCAAAGAAATGGGATGGTATTTGGAGGGCTTAGAGGATCCCCCTTCTTCGGCACAGGCTGAATGAGCGCACGTTTCCAGCAAGAATGGAAGGTTGAAGTAGAAAGGCAAAGGCGAAATAGTTTACCAAGGCAGGGTGCAAGCTCGGAAGCACAAGTTTTGAGAACCACAGGAGGAATACCATCAGGACCGTACGCCTTCTTAGTATTAAGCTCAGAGAGAGCAGAAATAACGTCTTTAGAAGAAATTATAATTTTTGGCATAAATGAGTTGGAGGGGTTGAAGGAGGAGGAATAATTCAGGAATCGTCTAAGGTAGAATTAGAGACAAAAGTTTGAGCGAAGAGTTCAGCTTTAGAAGAAGGTAAAACAGCAGTTGTGCCGTCGGAAGATACTAAAGGAGGGAAAGAGGAAGAAGCTAAGTTAGAGTTGACATTTTTTTGTAAAATGCCTGAATGAACGTTACGAAGAGGAACCAGAAAAATTATTGCATTTTTTAAGGGGAAAAGAGTTTTTGGTGTTATGAAGTATAGATTTTGCCCGATTCAGGAATGAAATATAAGTTGCGTGAGTTTCTGGAGTTTGAAGACAACGGTGATTCCTGGATTCAACATTCCTGCGGCTGATAGTGTGAGAACAAGTAGAGATAAACCAAGGTTTATTGGGTTTAGTAGAAGGGAAAGAAAATGGAATGTACGCCTCCATGTCAGAGAGAGTCACCTCGGTTATGCTTTCAGCACACTCAGAGGAACCCCTCCCACTGAAGCAATAATCATTCCACGGGAAATCAAAGAAGTACGACCGCAAGTCCGACCAGGTTGCGGCACCGAAATGCCACAAACGTTTCCTTTCAACAGAAGTGGGTCTTTCCTGTGGAAGAATTGAAGAGATAGGAGAGGATACAGTGATAAGAAGATGATCGGAGGAACCAAGAAGAGGAAGGACTTAAACGTATAAGGTGAAGGATTAAAAATTAGAAAAAGGTCTAGAATGTTGGGTTTATCTCCAAGACGATCAGGGTTCATTCCTTTTTGAAACTAAATCTTTTTCTCCTCAAAATCCATGGTTCGATCGCACCTGCCCTCTTGCCATTCAGGCTAGAGACATCGCGTATCGAGGGTGGAAAAACTCTCCCTCGCATATCACTCTTGCTAATTTTCATTCTGCTCGGAATCGTTGCAGGGATATTCTTCGACGAGCAAAGCGGACTTTCACAAACCGAAGGTGTGCTGAGCTTCTAAACTCTCCTACTGATAAATATTTCTGGCCTCTTTCCAAAAACATCTCTAACAACTTCTGTAAATCTTCCTTTCCTCCTCTTATTCGTTCTGATGGACTCTGTTGCTAACACTCCAACTGAAAAGGCTAATCTCTTCGGCCTCCTATTTTCCTCTAATTCAACCCTGGACGACTCCGGCAACCCTCCTCCTACTACTTCTCCTCTCAGAAGTCCCATGCCTTTACCTATGATTACATTTGATCGGGTGCATGGGATTCTGAAATCTATGAACGTAAGAAAAGCGAGTGGCCCGGATGGCATTCCTCCCCGAGTTTTAAGGGAGTGTGCTTCTGAGCTGGCTCCGCCCCTCGTTCAACTCTACTCTCTATGCCTCAATACTAATACTTTTCCTCAGTGTTGGAAGCGCGCATTGGTCCAGCCTATTCCGAAAAAGGGTAGCCGCTCTGATCCTTCTAACTACCGCCCTATAGTTCTCACTTGTATTCTGTCTAAGATTTTTGAAACCCTTCTCAACTCTCACTTCTTGAATCATCTGGAATCTCATTCCCTTCTTTCTGATCATCAGTATGGCTTTCGACGTTCGAGGTCTACTGGTGATATACTTTCCTATCTCACAGAGTTATGGTCTTCTGCCCTTAGGGATTATGGGGAAACTTGTGTGGTGGCGCTTGACATATCTAAGGCATTTGACCTGGTATGGCATGCGTCACTGCTTTCCAAGCTCCCCTCCTTTGGGTTTCCTCCTTCTCTTTGCTTACTTATATCTAGCTTTCTTTCTAATTTCAGCTGTAGTTGATAGAGCGACTTCTTCCTTTCCTGTCAATAGTGGTGTTCCTCAGGGTCCTATCTTATCTCCTACTCTTTTCCTTCTTTTCATTAATGATCTTCTTAGCTGTTCATCTATCCCTATCCATTCATATGCGATGATTCAACCCTTCATTCTTCAACTCATTTCGAATCTGCTCCTTAATTTGCATCTAGAGTTGCCTCTCGTCTTCATCTTTCCGATTCCATTCTTGCAGATCTGGAAAGGATTTCCCGTTGGGGTCGTCTCAACCTTGTGAAATTCAACTCTTTAAAAACTCAACTTCTAGAAATATCCCTCTCAAAGACATCTCCTAACTTTTCTATTTCTTTCGACGGTTCACCCGTCTCTCTTGTTGAATATAAATATTCTTGGCCTTAACATAAACAAAAAAAATGTCTTGGAAACTTCATATCACAATGGTTGCTAAGGCGGCATCAAAGAAGCTGGGAGTTCTGTTTAGGCTGCGAGAATTTTTTTCGGTGCTTTGTTCTTTTCCGATGATGAAAACATATTTAGATCGTAAAGGTTGGTATTTTATTGTCAATTTTAGTATTAATTTAAAAATAGGTCTTTTTTTTCCAATATTGTGCTTCATCGCGAGTGATTTTTGCAAAAGAAAATTTAAAATTAATTTATATACATATATGGTGTAATAAGGCAGTAGGCCTATGTGCCACTGCAACGTTCTATCAATCGGTTAGGCCTGTATCACACGGCAAACTTCGGTCGTTTAGGTTATGATAAGTCGAACTAAGTACGACAGAAAACTAAATAATAATAATAATAATAATAATAATAATAATAATAATAATAATATATAATAATATATAATATATATATATATATATATATATATATATATATATATATATATATATATATATATATATATATATATATATATATATATATATATATATATATATATATATATATATATATATATATATATATATATATATATATAGTATATATATAATATATATATATATATATATATATATATATATATATATATATATATATATATATAATATATATAATATATATATATATATATATATATATATTATATATATATATATATATATATATATATATATATATATATATATATATATATATATATATATATATATATATATATATATATATATATATATATATATATATATATATATATATATATATATATATATAATATATATATATATATATATATATATATATATATATATATATATATATATATATATATATATATATATATATATATATATATATATATATATATATATATATATATATATATATACAGGGTGTATCATTAATATTGCGAAAAAATCCAGTATGATATTCCTTGCAGAAATGTAAGATACTTTTTGTCAATAAACCTTTAACCAGAAAACGTCCCGTTTCCAAGAGACAAGGTGAGGAAACGTATGTTGGACATACCCGATATATTCCATTGTCCGTCCCGTGCCACATCACAACTTTCAATAATAAGCAAAAATAGTATACCGTGTGAAGGGTAACATACCTGTTATTTACTAGTTGCGTATCTCGCTTCATTTATACATAAACTAGTCCTTGTCGCGTCAAGTGCTGTGATCAAGTGGTTCTCATACTTTTAAAATGAATTACACAAATAGTGAAATGTGCGATATGCATTTTGTTTACGGTCGTGCGAACGGTAATTCATTAGCAGCCATGCGTCTCTATGAAGAAATGTACCCTAATCGTGTCATACCGCATCATACTATGTTTGCACGTCTCCATCAAGGTCTTGGAGAAACAGGAAGTTTTAAAAAAACTTACCAATGGAAACGGGCGCCCTCGCACAGTATCAACTCCAGATGTCGAAGAACAGGTTCTCCAAGAACTTGAGGACAGTCCTACAACAAGTACCAGAAAGATTGCTGCAACACTGCATGTAAGTCATTCGACAGTTTTCAGGGTATTGAAAAATCAACTTCTGTACCCTTATCACATCCAACGTGTGCAGGCACTTTTACCAACTGATTTTCCTGCTAGAGTAGCTTTGTGTCGATGGATGCAACAGAAAATTGCACACAACCTTCACCACTTAGCAGAAGTATTCTTCACCGATGAGGCAAATTTTTCCAGAGACGCCATATCGATCTTCCACAACAATCACATATGGGCGGATGAGAACCCATATGCAATAGTTGAAAGCCGCCATCAACACCAGTTTTCATTGAATGTTTAGGTCGGAATTGTTGGCGACCATTTGATAGGTCCATTCTTTTTACCAGCGAGGCTTACTGGAGATGTGTATCGCCACTTTCTTGAACATGACCTGCCTACACTCCTGGAAGACGTCCCATTGCAATTAAGATCGAAAATGTATTTCATGCACGACGGCGCTCCGGCTCATTTTTGTTCAGTTGCCCGTAACTATTTGAACACTGTATATCCACGCCGTTGGATAGGTAGGGGAGGTACAGAACCTTGGCCTCCACGGTCTCCAGACCTAAATGCATTGGATTTCTTCTTGTGGGGGCACCTGAAACATTTGGTTTATGGAACAACATTTGAAAGTTCCGAAGAATTAAGGGCTCGCATAATCGAATGTTGTGACACAATTCAGCACACACACGGTATATTTGAACGTGTCCGCCAATCAATGCGTCGCAGAATAGAGGCTTGTATTGCCGCTGGGGGTGCTCATTTTCAACATTTGTTATAACCTTCGTGCACCATTGCTTTGTCCTATTTCTGTTATATATTTTCCTCCGTGTAGTAATGTATGTATTCTTATATTAAATTAATTGAATGAAATTGTTAATTACGTCTGCAAATTTACTTTCCTGTTTATTGTAACTTCATTTCTCAATAGGTTCCATCACCTTGTATCTTTGAAAACGAGGTGTTTTCGGTGAAATGTTTACCTTCACATATTATTTTATATTTCTGCAAGGAATATCATACTGGATTTTTTCGCAATATTAATGATACACCCATATATATATATATATATATATATATATATATATATATATATATATATATATATATATATATATATATATATATATATATATATATATATATATATATATATATATATATATATATATATATATATATATATATATATATATATATATATATATATATATATATATATATATATATATATATATATATATATATATATATATATATATATATATATATATATATATATATATATATATATATATATATATATATATATATATATATATATATATATTATATATATATATATATATATATATATATATATATATATATATATATATATATATATATATATATATATATATATATATATATATATATATATATATATATATATATATATATATATATATATATATATATATATATATATATATATATATATATATATATATATATATATATATATATATATATATATATATATATATATATATATATATATATATATATATATATATATATATATATATATATATATATATATATATATATATATATATATATAAGCTCAAAAATATTTTATATGCATTTCTTTCTATCATTAAAAATTCTAATTTTCATTTTTAATTTATAAGTAAAGAAAGTCGGAGAAACCTTTCCGAGTCTAATATTTTTTCATCATCGGGAAAGAACAAAGGTCCTTTTTTCCTTCTTCGCAGATACCCCAATTATACAAGGGCCTCATCCGCCCTTGTATGGAGTACTGTTCTCATGTCTGGAGTGGCTCAGGTTTCACCCGTCTTTTGGATAGGGTTGAGTCAAAGGCTAAAAGACTTATAAACTCTTCTGCTCTTACAAATGCACTTGACCCTTTATCTTTGCGACGTGACGTTGGTGCCCTATCTCTCTTCTATAGGTATTACAGCTGCAAATGGTCGAGGGAACTGTCAACTCGCATACCTCCACCTTTACGGCGTCCTCGTAGCACAAGGGGTGCATTGTCTGCACATAAATTTTGTGTAGACATAGGCAACTCCAGGCTAGTTCGCTGTGGTGCCTCCTTCTTTCCAGCCACCTCTGTTTTGTTGAATTCTCTCCCATCTCCTGTGTTTCCTGCTGAATTTAATCTAAGTTCCTTTAAGGCCCACGTCTGTGCTCACCTGCGAAATTTGCGTTAGGTGTGGGTTGTGGGTTGTTTTTATCTCTTCTATTGTTTTAGCACCCCCTCCTTGAATAGGGCTTTGCCCGTGAGCGGTGGTGAAGTGTAAAAAAAATAAAAAATAACAATTTTGATATCTGCTTTCACTGAGCTTAATTCTAAGAATATTTATGATCCTAAAGTGACTCGGAAATCTCAACACTCTGCACTCTTTTGTTTAGACTCTGATTCATTCAATTATATTCGAATTTAGTTAAATCGGAAGATTTGGAAGCTTTTTAATTCTTTGAATCAAACCTCAGATGATCAGGTCACTATCATGACTTTTGTTAGAAATGCTTGATTGGTGATTTCCTTTCCTTACTCTCTGACTTATTTTTCTCTCAACTTCAGCATTTCTTTTGATTTTAACTTTAGCAATGGGCATATGGAAAGTTTTCGATTGATTCTATCATAAAGTTTTGATTTTCAAATTTCTTTCTTTCTGTATTTGTTCTTCTCTCAACAACTATTTCTGTAATTTTCTGGCCTTTAAGTTGTATTGTTATTAAAGAAGTTTGTAAAAAATTTTAAAATTATATTCAACGCATCATATTTTTAAATTAACTTCGCTTATTGAAATGTAATTAAGATATATTTTGCATAGAAAATAAAAAATTTTTTTATGTGCAACATTATTAATGTGAATTATTTAACGTCTATGTCAAGTTTTAATCGTCCATTCTCTTTTCAGAAAAAATGGCTCCTTGGGTTCTGTCAAATTCCAATGTTTCTTTAGAAGGGACGGAAACAATAGTGAAGTCACCTTTCCCATTTTTTATTGCCTGTTATGTAGAAGGGAGACCTAAACCCAAGATTATGTGGTTAAAGGTATGCTTAAA
This sequence comes from Armadillidium nasatum, assembly GCA_009176605.1. NCBI lineage: Eukaryota > Metazoa > Arthropoda > Malacostraca > Isopoda > Armadillidiidae > Armadillidium > Armadillidium nasatum. The sequence goes on along the minus strand of SEYY01001977.1, from coordinate 39,888 downwards.
AAGGTCATTCATTCCTATTTTAATGTGAAATGAGAAAGTAACCCTTCTATAAAATTAATCTTCTAACTTCTTACTAGATATTTTCTAAGTTTGTAGTAAGTCTTTTGCTACAAGACTAAATTTCCGAGGCAAGACACAAACTCGGATTTTCTAGGCCGTCTATTATAATTATAAAATAATCATTAAACTTTTTAAGGACGGTGAAAATATTGACGAAATTTTTGAAAACAATGGCGAAGTTTCCTTGAGCGATGAAAACCAAACTCTTGATTTCAAATATGCAACAAAGAAATACGAAGGAAAATATGAATGCAACGTGGAGAATAGAGTTGGACATATTCAGCCTTTTACAAATGTCATTATCGAAGGTATTATTATTATTATTATTATTATTATTATTATTATTATTATTATTATTATTATTATTATTATTATTATTATTATTATTATTGTTATTATTATTATTGTTATCATTATTATTATTATTATTATTATTATTATTATTATTATTATTATTATTAAAGTTGGATAATTTTAAATCATTTTTTTCTTCAGACGAAACGTTGGCTCCCTCTGATACGAATTTGGTTATTACTATCGTGAGCTTTACCATCATTTTCATCATTGTATTCTCCTTCGTGATTATCTTAGTCATTAGAATCAAGAAGAATAAGATTATACGTAATGATATGCTTCAATTAGAATTATTCTTTTTACGGGAAGGAAACGTTGGTAAATTGAACAAGGAGTGTACGATAGAAGAACAAGCAGAGCTGCTTCCATATGACAACTCTTTTGAAATAGAAAGAGAAAATATTACTCTAGGTAAATTTACTTACATTTATAATAATAATAATTATAATAATAAAAATAATAATAATAATAATAATAATAATAATAATAATAATAATAATAATAATAATAATATAATAATAATAATATAATAATAATAATAATAATAATAATAATAATAATAATAATAATAATAATAATAATAATAATAATAATAATAATAATAATAATAATAATAATAATAATAATAATAATAATAATAATAATAATAAAAATAATAATAATAATGATAATAGGGATAATTAATGTAATAAGGTTACTTAGTTAAATAAAAAATTCGATTTTTTTATAAATAAAATGCAAGTTTTCTAATCGTTAGGAAAGCAATTGGGATCTGGAGCCTTTGGAAGAGTGTTGCTGGCTCAAGTAAAAGGTTTGAATGGAAAAGAATCACCAACACGTGTGGCACTCAAGATGTGTAAATTATGGAATATGATAAGGCTCACCTTAGAGCCCTAATAATGGAACTAAAGATTATGATTCATTTGGGTAAACACTTAAATATTGTAAACCTCTTGGGAGCTCAGACTTCAAATATTGACAAAGGTTAGTAAATAAAAGCACTTTTCATTTGGGTAAATAATTGAATATTGTGAACCTTATTGAAGTCCGTAATTTAAATATAGACAGGAGTAAGCCAAACTCCCAAAGTCATAATTCATTTTTGCAATTACGTGAATTTTTTGAACTTTATTAAGATTCAAACTCAAATATTGAAAGGTTACATAATCGTAATTCAAGTAGGCAAGCTTTTAAACACTGTGAATCTTTTGGAGTTCATACGTAAATATGAACAAGAAGCTAAAATTACATAATCATGATAAAATTGAACAAACACTTGAACAGTGAGAACCTTATTGTAGCTCACACTTCAGACAAGGACATTTGATTAACCATCTTACATTTGGTACTATTATTAAAAAAAAGATTTAGATAGTTAAATAATAATTTTCATATATTTTCAAGGAGAATTATGGATACTTGTGGAATACTGTAAATACGGAAACCTTCTGAAGTTCATCCAGAGAGGTAAATCTCAGTTCGTTAACCAAATCGACCCTGTCACAAGTGAAATCGATTTAGGCAGAAGATCTCCATTCCCAAATGATCCTTTGTCACCGATGTCGCTTGGATGCAATATCGAGTACGTGTTAGTTTGGAAGAAATATAATTGCTTTTGTTATTGTTATCGTGTTATTATATTTATTTTTGATGATGTTGAAATAGTAGTAGTATTATTTTGCTTAAAAGTACTAGTAATTATATTAATAGACGAATTTGAAATTTTTGTCTTTGTCGTAATATCAGTGGTTTTTGCTACTGCAGTAAAAGTGGTAATTGTTTAATTTATTATTGTTAAGTTCATAGAAGTTATTTTCATTGAAAGAGTAGTAGTAATAATAGTAGCAGAAGTAATAGAGTTTGGTAAATTTCTCGTTTTACTATTACTATCGCTAATTTCTCAAACAACTTTTGTAAATCTGCTTTTCTTCCTCTTTTCCTCTCTGATGGTTCTGTTGATAATATTTCGAGAAA
>SEYY01001977.1:7500-32500 GCA_009176605.1 Armadillidium nasatum | reverse complement strand
TATATATATATATATATATATATATATATATATATATATATATATATATATATATATATATATATATATATATATATATATATATATATATATTAGGGATGGAGCGAAACCAAAATTTTTACCGATACCGATACCGATACCGATACCTAAAAATTCCCCGAAGCCGATACCCGATACCTGATACCTGAAAATATGCCGATACTTGCCGATACTACTACCGGTACCGATACTTTACTCCTATACAAATTTTTTGCCGATACCGATACCGATACTGAAAAGGCCGATACCGATACCGGTATCGGAAAATATGCCGATACCGATACCGATACCGATACTTCACTCCATCCCTAATATATATATATATATATATATATATATATATATATATATATATATATATATATATATATATATATATATATATATATATATATATATATATATATATATATATATATATATATATATATATATATATATATATATATATATATATATATATATATATATATATATTAATTAATAATTTTAATAATAATATAAGAATAATAATAATAATAATAATAATAATAATAAATAATAATAAATAAATATATAAATATATATATTAATGATAATAATATATATATAATAATAGAAAATATAGCTTCACAAAATATTTTAATAATAATTTTAATAAATAATAATAAGAAAAACCATATGCGTATCCATAATATATGTTGATTCACCACATATTTTAATAATTTTATTTAAATTTAATCTTTTTTATTTTTAATATATATATATATATATAATATATATATATATATATATATATATATATATATATATATATATATATATATATATATATATATATATATATATATATATATATATATATATATATGGTAACGATGACTTAGGGTTACCAATATGTAGGGACCTAATTATCTCCGGAGTTACCAACTATGTGGTGCAGGAGGTCCCTATACCTTGTGGTAGCGCAAGGGGGATCAATTAGGGGGCTGGGTGTTTTCTAAGTCCCCTTGTGGAATGCCGACTGATAGGCGTGTGGTAGCCATCACTTTTCTTCTAGCCTGCGGACCGTCTGTAGCCTTGGATGGCAGGCTACGTCCAAGGAGAAACAACATTCGAGGGCAAATGTTCTGCCAAACTGGGTCTCCTTTCGGGAGCAGAGGCGTTAGAACTTCTTCAACTGGGATGCCTTATTCTGCTGCTGCTGTAGTGGCGTTTTCTTCTTGCCTCTGCTTAGGACGGCTTCTTCGACGTGAATGTAACAATATTTGCTAACGACCTTTTGAAATTATCTCTAAATGGAAAGGATCAATTAACAAATAACTGTTGTTTTTACTTTATTTGGTTTCACAATTTTAAAAAAATTGGTTACAGAGTCATTATTAAAAAAGTTTCATAAATTCACATTGAAATAATAAACAAAATTTTATTTATTTTAATTCTAAAGTATTATTTATTAATATATTTTTAAAATACATAAAAAGATACATTAGAATCGAAATTTTGAACAATAACATTTTTTATATTGAAAATTTAATTTAATATTTTATTAAAGAAATATATTTTACATTTAATAATAATATTTTAAAATTGTTTTCCCTTCGAGGTTTACTTAGCGCGCAAATTGCTTTTAAGCGTAAAATAGAAATGTAGGGAAAAAGTATCTTTTTAAAATTTTTGGTTAACTATTTTATAAAAACGAACACTATATATATATATATATATATATATATATATATATATATATATATATATATATATATATATATATATATATATATATATATATATATATATATATATATATATATATATATATATATATACATAAAACATTTGCGTTTCCCTTTGGGATACGCAGATGAGCTTGTAATTATTTTTATTATTTTTTTATTACATTTATAATAATAATAATAATAATAATGATAATAATAATAGTAACAATAAAAATAATAATAATTACTATTATTATTATTACTATTATTATTATTATTATTATTATTATTATTATTATTATTATTATTATTATTATTATTATTATTATTATTATAACTCAGATATAAGAGAACTTCAAATTCAAACCCTGACTCACACCTTGATTTGCATCCAGGGAGTTCTATTGAAATTGGTCAGTCAATGGGAAGACACCCATTAAGATTAACAACGGTATGAACATCAAAAGTTGGTTTGTATGTTCACAACCCTTACTACACATTCCATTTATTCATGTGAGAAGGTATTACTAATTTTCTTTAAAAGGAAGCAGTGTCTGTGATCAATCTATCTGTCTATCTACCCATCTACCTTTCTACCTATCTGTCTATCTATCTATCTTTATATATATCTATCTATCTATCTATCTATCTATCTATCTATCTATCTATCTATCTATCTATCTATCTATCTATCTATAAATATATATATATATATATATATATATATATATATATATATATATATATATATATATATATATATATATATATATATATATATATATATATATATAATAATAATATAATAATAATTTATTAATTCTTCTGGTGCGTAAATGATATCTTACATTTTGAACCATCATGTTTTAATCACTCTGTACATTTCTCTCCTCGTTATATTTTTAAGTGTTAATTAATTTAAGAGGATCATTTGTGACAGAACCTTACGCCATAGAAGAGTCGATGTTCACTAATTCCTTCTCAGGTTTGAACTTATCATCAATCATGCTACACTAGTACTGATTTTTAAGCACAGTCAGGCTTATTTAAATAGCAGAAACCTATATAAATATACGTTTTACATGGTCAGTGACTCTTCTTGATGACAGATGTTGGTTTCACTATGTTAACGTTCTATGTTTTTTAGATCGCATATTCTAATATTGATATTTGTGTTACATTTCCCATCGCATGTCACCCTTACCTCCACAATCCAATCTCTACTTTCTATTTTTTCAAACATAGATGTAACCTACTTGAACAGTATTTGTTCTTTTCACAATTGATGAGTATATTTGGTAATAGAATAATAGGATTGTTTCATTTTATGTCATTTGAAGTATGATTTTAATAGTTTAAAATTAAGCTCTCTCTTTATTGTTTTATTTTATGGAATTTGAAGTATGATCTTAAGAACTTTTTAAGAAAATGTATCAATTGACATACATCATTATCTATCCAGTCCTATTTCAAAGAATTTATCTTTCAATATCAATTTCAATTTTAAAGGCATCTTCACAACAATAATTAATTGACGATAGAATAGTGGTCTTGGGGACAAGCACAATCCTTTTCTTTCTCGAATTTCTGAATTGGAATAAAGAAGTTAAATTGTTTTCAATGTCTCAAAAACTCTGTTTCCTCATTCTACTAGATATAATTTTCCACATAATTATGATATCTACTTTGAAAAACAACCTTCCAAAATTTTGTCTGTCCTAAATATAATTTGTTTTTCTTTTTTCCTTGATCTTTGTTGGAAGGATTACTTTATTTTGCTTTCTAAAACATACTTCTAAAATGTTGGGTTTTCTGAGATGCCTTGAAAATTTCTTCACGTCACCTCAATTGTTTCCTCTTGATAAAGATGGTGTTTGTTCCTACATGAATTATTACTCACTCATCTGAGGTGGTTCCATTCACACATTTCTCTTTAAAAAAGGTGCAGAATATGTGTGTCTTTTCAACTAATTCGCTCTCATTAACTCTCTTCAGTCTATTTCTGCTTAATTCTCTTCAAATTCTGTTATGTTATCTACAGTAAATATCATATTTTCTAAGTTTCTGCTCTATTTCTTCTATCTATTACAAAATCCAGATCTAATTAAAATTTCATATTTAAATCATTTGAGGACTTTTAATAACATTTCCATCAGATTGATGGTTTCGTCTTTGTTGATTCATATAATTACTTTATAATTAATAAAATACGGCATAAAATAAATTAAGTACCAAATGGTCATTGATTTTTTTTCAATTTTTAGATTAACTTTATATGCATTTGTTTATTTAATGCTTAGCATACTAAGGTCATGTTTAGGAAGCACAAATTTTTATTAAAATTTATAAATGAACTTTATTATTTTTATTATTATTATTTTTAAGATATTTTAATTTTTTTTTCATTAATTTTATTATTTATTTTTTATCACAATTTATTACTGAGCATTATTATGATTACCATATAATTATTGTTTTAATACAAATTGTCCAGATTACGAAGATTCCTCACGATTAGTAACCTACATCGTTGTCTTTATCTCGCATTGTTATTTTTATTATAATAATTTTATACTTGGTTCTTATTGTTTCTATTGTAAATATATCCTAATCAATGATCGTAATACTCTTAACAGCTCTCCCATTCAATATTTTTAAAATTTTGTCTATGTGAGTTTCGACTATGTTCAACTTTCTGACTTCAGTCTTGTATTAAATATTCAAATGATGCTCTATGCCATTAGTACTTTTTCATAACAACCTTTAAAATTATTAAATTATTTTCATAACTCTTGAAATTTTATATATTAATAAATGACAATTTTTAACCAATATCAAATAAAAAACCTCAAAAGTATTTTAAAATGTATTAAATTTAATGTTTTATTTATTATATTATTATTATTATTATTATTATTATTATTATTATTATTATTATTATTATTATTATTATTATTATTATTATTATTATTATAATCAGGAGGCTTGTAAGTCGACGTCCGACTCTACAACCAGAAAATGCATTTCCATTTTTATTTGTAATAATTATATTTAAAATCTTGCATCGGATCAAATCCACAAAATTTAAATCCAAAAACATTTTCCACAGGAAAAAATTTCTTTCTGTAATTCTTCAGCTCATCCGTCAGGAGGTAGACATTACGAGTTGCCTCCCTCCGACCCTACACCTAGAAAAGAAAGTTCAATCTCTGACAGTGACTACGATTTTACATACTCTCTGTTTATCAATTCGGATATGACTGGATATTCACAGACACCATTTTCACCTGCATCTCCATCTACGTCAGGTAAGAAGACCCCATTATTATTATTATTATTATTATTATTATTATTATTATTATTATTATTATTATTATTATTATTATTATTATTATTATTATTATTATTATTATTATCATTATTATTATTATTATTATTATTATAATTCATGCTTGATTTTTCTTAGACTGTCAAGCAGAGTCAATATCTTCTGATTCAGAGAATATACCAGGGCTTTCTGCCCCTTTAACCACGACAGATCTTCTTTGTTGGGCGTGGCAAGTAGCCAATGGGATGGAATATCTAACTAGTAGAAAGGTATGTTTATTATTATTAGTATTATAATAAAAATAATAATAATAATAATAATAATATAATAATAATAATAATCATTATTATTATTATTATTATTATTATTATTATTATTATTATTATTATTATTATTATTATTATTATTATTATTATTATTATTATTATTATTATTATTATTATTATTATTATTATTATTATTATTATTATTATGGTAGTTGTAGTAGTAGTAGTCCAAAAAGTTACCAGTTTGACATATTTTGTAAAAACTGTCAAATTGATTTTCTGTATTATATCAGTCGTGTTATGTTAACAGATATACTTTAACTGCAAATCGATTTTCTTATCAAAAATTTTCATTATATTTTTTAAACATCTATTTTTCAGTATTAAAGATTTTATTACGATAGTTACTCGGCACAAATTTTTTTGGACAATAATTTATTGGCCTGAAAGACCTTAATAAAAGTAGACGATAAATAAACCTTAATAAAGTTTGCCAGTAGATAAATATATAATTTTTTATCTCCTAAGTTATTGAAGCTGTCTACCGGGCAGTCTAGATTAAAATTACTAAATTTATTTTTCAGGTTCTTCATGGTGATTTAGCAGCCAGGAATCTTTTACTAGCAAGCAATAACGTTGTTAAAATTTGCGATTTTGGCCTTTCAAGAGAAATGTACAAAAACTACTTGTATATAAAGAAAAGTAACGTAAGTTTAGTATAGAACTTCAGTATTATAGTAAGAAAAACGACATAGGTTGCGACCTAAATCTTTTTAAAATTACTAACGTAAAATAAGTTAAAATAATGATTGCATTAACAGTAGTAATGAAACATCTGAAGAACGATAATTTTTAATAGTAAAACCTAACCTAACATAATCTAGTAAGATTATAATTCTTATATCAAATTATGAAATTTATTTTCAGGTTACTCAGTATGATATAACATTTTAACGTCACAAATATTAAAAAAAGCCAAGGGACTTCAAAAAACCTACCATTCTAGGGAAAACTAAATGCAGTAAAAATTTAGAGATCAAAATTTTGAATATTAAATAAATAAAGTGGATAAAAGAAAAGACATTCAGACACATCGAAATTATTCGATTTATTCCTTCAAAAAATTTTGACTTCTATATTCCCTCTCTCTGGAATATTCTCACTACAGTATTTTTTTCCTGTAACCTGCCATCGTTTATCCATTATATCTAACATCAGTTGTGTTTTATAAGTCACTACTCTGACAAATAATCTTTTTCCACTTTTCCATAAAGACTTTCCATTTGTCATTTCATATTCATATTTCTGTGCTTATAGTTCCACCATTCGATATTCCTCCTTTTGAAAACTATCCAACTCAGAATCATTTAACCAATAATTGGAGGGTGACCTAGCAACTGATTTCTGATTTTACTTTGATTTTTACATTGGCAATTCAAAACAATGGATTTCGATAAATCAGAAACGTAGTTTCTTATCTTTCTATTTTATAATCTCTTCTACTCAACTCAATTTCCTTTTCTCGTAATTACATGATTTTCTTTACTTAAAAAGTATTATATGCTGCAATGCGCATTCAGAACTTCTTAAAGCCAACCTTAATATCATGTTCTATATAAAGGTGTCGTTCTTTCTTTCATAAATTATGCATCTAATGCCTAGAGTTGTATCACTTTTATTGGGATTCTGAAAGAGTTGAATGTGGGCAATTCATTTTTTCGTCACTCTATCGCTAACTTTCTCTATTCTCTTTATGGCTGCTTTGTTCTTGCATCATCCTCTTTATTCCATCAATATTAAAGCATTTTTTCTTGTATCTCTGGCCAAATACCTTTTTCTTTGAAGAAAAGCTCAACCAACTCGTCTTTCATCATAATGTCATCTCTTACTCCAGACTTAACCACATCATTCGCTTTCGTAAACTTTACTGTTAAAGTCTAGAACACTTTATTTCTATCATTTTATATAATTTACACACCTTGAAGCGTCATTGGAGATTTTTGCTTTATAATATTTGAGTTTGGAGGGTTTTCAACAACTATAGTGAGACGCATGTGGACCTACTGCCTTTAAATAAGGGAAGGATCCATTGTTGAAATAATTTTTATTTTCATCCGATTCTCCTGAAAATTTCAGTATAGATAGCTTTTTTCCCGACGAAAAAACTCCATTCCTAACGTTTTTACGAGTAATTTAAAGTTTAGGAGTAATTTTTGAAATTTAAGGTATGTTTAAATCTACGGTGAAGCCCCATAAAAAAAATTTTTGATCTCAAACTTGGTGTGTATATTCAAAAATCTATTGGCTACAAAAACTTTTTACTGAGTTTTGATGTGTGCATAACAGAAAACAGGTTATATGCCCTTACTTGACCAGGTGTCGAAATTTTTTTTTTCCAATTTTGAAAAATTCACACATTCGGACAAAAAAATTTAAAAAAAAAAAAATATGGATTGGACGTTTTTGAAAATTGGATATTGTTTAAAGGAGGGATAGATCTAAAACTTTTATTTAAAACACTTTTAAAATCTATTTGTCTGATTCGAGATACAGCTTATCGAAAATGGCCGAATTTTCGACGAAATTTCAAATTTTCCAAATTTTGAGAGGCTGTATCTCAAATCAAACAATTAGTTTTTAAAAGTGTCCTAAATAAAAGTTTTAGATCCATCCCTCCTCTAAACAATTTCCAATTTTAAAAAAAATTAGAAACATCAATTTTTTTTAATAAATTTTTTTCTCCGGAAGGGTATGTTTTTTTCAATTTTTTTTTCAAAAAAAAATTTGAACTTCTATAATCAATAACTATCAGTACTTTTCCCAAATGTTTTGTTTCTAATTTGTAGAAATTGGGGCTAAGAATGTACAGGGGAGTTTTTGGATCATTCTGACCATTATTTTACCACTTCTATTTAATCTCTTTTTGAATTTTGACCCCCTATTACTAGTAAACCGTTAGAAACTCAGAAAAACGTCAGAAATCAGTAGTTCTTAGATTTAAAAAATGCATATATATTGTAAATTTCAGCTCAATAGCTCAAATAATAAAAAAAAAGTTTCGACTTTGGATCTTTCCCTTATGTATCAAAACCGATATATATATATATATATATATATATATATATATATATATATATATATATATATATATATATATATATATATATATATATATATATATATATATATATATATATATATATATATATATATATATATATATATAAGTTTGTATGTCTTCTGTTAGGAATATGATGCCAATCAAGTGGATGGCACCTGAAGCAATCGAACAAAGGATTTTTAGCATCCAAAGCGATGTTTGGTCATACGGAGTCACCCTGTGGGAGATGTTTACCCTCGGGAATACCCCATTCCCTGGGGTACCTTTAAATCAGTTGGGAACTGCTCTTGTCAAAGGAATGAGATTGGAAAAGCCCAAATATTGTAATGATCAAATGTGAGTTCCCAATTGCCATTATTACTGTTGTAATAATAATAATAATAATAATAATAATAATAATAATAATAATAATAATAATAATAATAATAATAATAATAATAATAATAATAAAATAATAATAATAAAAATAATAATAATTATAATATATAAATTCAAATTCAGGGTTTCATTTTATTAAAACTTTGCATTTAGTTTCGAAATTTGTAAAATTTATTTTCTTAAATTGTTTAATTAACATGCACACTTTTAATCGTCTTGTATCTTGACATGTCAGACTTTAACGACCATGATCTGATGTTTCCCAACTCAGGTGGAAATTAGGAGGCCTTTGGCCTTTGTCCACTGGAGGAAATTTATAAAAGAAATTAAAAAATTCTTCAAAATAATTTACAATATAAGTAGAAAGTATTTAGAGAGATTTTCTGAGCCATTTTAATCTAAACTTGAAATACCATTAGAGGAAGGATTTTCAAAGAAGAATTTTCGGTATTTAAGTAAAGGGGTAAAATAGTATTTGCAAATAATTGCATCATAAAATAATTAATTCAAATAATAATACATTAAATTTTATTTTAAAATCTATTTTACCATTTTTTATGTTTAATACTTTAGCAATCGTCAATTTTTATACTTCACACGATGTGTTGAAGATTGTAAAATATTTGGAAATATTACCTATGGTTGATATAAGCTATGTGTCTTCGTGTAGAAATGTTCAAAGATTTTTCTTTGGCTTGAAATGATTTTCATATACCCTATTCAATAATTCTTTCTTCGTGTAACCAATATATGTCAAAGTACCTTATGACTCAGAATAAGTAAATTGATATACGACTTGATGGTTTGTCGTTCAAAGCATCTCTTATAGTGAAGGAGGAATATAATTATTTTGACATTTGATAAAGATTTTAATCATCTGGACTGACATTGGCAGACTCTTTGGCTAAATTGGAAAATAAAATCTTCAGTGAAAGTAACAACTTTAGCTACATAAGATATGATGATACCTTTACTCTCATTAGGAACTTGGATAAAATTCATTAGTCCATAAACAGACTACAAAAATTATCATATGTGAAATTTCTTTGTGAAACATAAATCTTTAATAATTCTAATTTTTTAGATATTAAAATCAACGTTAACCATATTGACGTACTATCTACAGGGACACATGCCAAACCAATTGAAAATAGTCTATACTATGGGTCCTAAACTCCTAATATTAACGAAAAATCTATTATTAAAACTTTGGTGTACCGGACATGTAAACTTTGTTCAAATTGAATATCACTTCATAATTATTAACATTAAGCAAAATATAATCAACTGTAATCACATATACTATTTAATTGACTTTATTGATTAAATAAAACTCTCACTAAATTATATATCGTAAAATAAAGATAACCAAAAAAATTCTATGAAAATTTTTAAATCATAAAATTCTTCTACATTAAATTTTCTTGATTTCGATGAAGGAAAAATGTGCCTGCGTAAAATGTTCAGCTCACATAATTATTAATATTTTTATTATCTTTCTTCTTCTTCTTCTTCTTCTTCTTCTTCTTCTTCTTCTTCTTCTTCTTCTTCTTCTTCTTTTTTTTTTCTTTTTCTTTTTCTTCTTCTTCTTCTTCTTTTTATTATTATTATTATTATTATTATTATTATTATTATTATTATTATTATTATTTATTATTATTATTATTATTATTATTATTATTATTATTATTATTATTATTATTATTATTATTATTATTATTATTATTATTATTATTATTATTATTATTATTATTATTATTATTATTATTATTATTATTATTATTATTATTATTATTATTATTATTAATTATTATTATTATTATTATTATTATTATTATTATTATTATTATTGCTATCATTATTATTATTATTATTATTATTTATTATTATTATTATTATTATTTGAAGAGAGCATAATAAATGAGGGCTTTAATAAGTAGTTTATTATGCAATAGAGGAATATGTGTAACATCAACTACGTAAGCTAATGAATAAGTTGAAGGGTATTAATATATTTATGTGGAATTATAAGGATACAGTCGTTGTGAAATGTAAAATAGTGAGACGCGACAAGTGAAAACTTTGACGAAAGTTTCCACAATTGCCCCCAACTTATCCGATATACATTTAGATGTATTTTTAATCAGAGAAAAAGAGTATACTCTTGTTGAGGTCATTTCTAACACTATTATTATTATTATTATTATTATTATTATTATTATTATTATTATTATTATTATTATTATTATTATTATTATTATTATTACTATTATTTTTATTATTATTATTACTATTATTATTATTATTATTATTATTATTATTATTATTATTACTATTATTATTATTATTATTATTATTATTATTATTATTATTATTATTATTAAGGGAAATCTTAAAACGACCTTCGTATCCCTATAATGAGAATTTTATTATCCTTGAAATAAAGAAAGCATTCTTTAAAATTATTATTCTTATTTTATTATTATTATTATTATTATTATTATTTATTATTATTATTATTATTATTATTATTATTATTATTATTATTATTATTATTATTATTATTATTATTATTATTATTATTGTTGTTGTTGTTATTATCTTTGCTTTTATTAATATTGTTATATTAATGCCGTTATTTCTTTCATTATTATTTTTATCGTTATTGTTTTTATTATTAGTACTATCATTATTATTATTACTATTATTATTATTATTATTATTATTATTATTATTATTATTATTATTATTATTATATATGTGGTAGATATTACTATAATTCTAGCGACATCATTGGCAAAAAGTAATGCTGTAATATTTTCTAGTATTTCTGCAGGAGATGGTATCTATAATTATTATTATCATTATTGATATTATTTTATTTTTATTATTGATATGAGTTTCATTGTTTTTTTGTTATCGTTGTCGTTAATTTCATTATTGTAACCATTATTAGCTATTATCATTAATACTATAATGACAATTAAGTAATACTTTTATTGGTATTATTGTTACTAGCTCTTATTATTACTATTATTCATATTTTCTTTTACTATATTACTGCTCATTATATTTTATACATCATATTTGCATATTAAGGTTATTAATATGTATTGATGAACTATTTATCAACTAAACTTTGGGGCTCAAAGGAAACCAATGTGTATCCCCTTAATAGCCCCTTTTCAGAGTAATGTACAGCTAACTAATTTTTAATATTGTATCTAGTAGAATAGGACCTACTGAAGCACTGCATAATCGGTTATTGTACTTCTGAATAAAATATTGAAATTGAAATTGAAATTATTTTTCAGGTATAGCTTGCTGCTACAATGTTGGCGGTCGAATCCAGTAGAGAGACCTCGTTTCAGTCAGATAGCAGATATATTGTCGGATATGTTAAGTCCGAATAAAACAAAGGTATAAAGATATTGTATTAAGGATTATCTATTAGGATTAAGAATTAGAATTAAGGATTAGGATTACGGATACGGATTATGGATAAGGATAACAAATATTAATGTTACGAAACTCTTTACAGAAGTAACACTGATATAATATTAAAATAAAAAGTTACATAAAACTTATAAAACATATATATATATATATATATATATATATATATATATATATATATATATATATATATATATATATATATATATATATATATATATATATATATATATATATATATATATATATATTGAGGATTCGAACCCCTGCCTCTGATATGGTAAGACAGTCATGCTAACAACTACACCACTGATGGTTCGAAGCGGAATCCGCCGGAACTGCTACCAACGTATCGTCAGGTTAACAGCTCTTACCGAATCCTCCTACCACACTTGGGTATAGGGTTAGGAAGCCAGAGTTCTATCCTCGCAAACCACAGGGATATACGTTATTCAGTAATTGCCACATTAATAAAATGATGATAATAATAATAATAATATAATAAACCGTGGAATTTAATTTGTATGCTTTTTTCTTCTGATATTGAGGATTCGAACTCCGGCCTCTGAGATGGTAAGACAATTGTGCTAACCATACACCACTGATGGTTCAAAAAGGAATCGGCCGTAACCGCTACCGACGTAATGTGGCAATTACTGAATAACGTATATCCCTGCGGTTTACGAGGATAGAACTCTGACTTCCTAACCCTATACCCAAGTGTGGTCGGAGTATTCGGTAAAAGCTGTTAACCTGACGATACGTCGGTAACAGTTCGGCGGATTAATTTTTTAACCATCAGTGGTGCAGTTGTTAGCACGATGGTCTTACCATCTCAGAGGCCGGGGTTCGAATCCTCAATAGCAGAAGTAAAAAGTATACAAATTAAATTCCACGGTATATTATTATTATTATTATTATTATTATTATTATTATTATTATTATCATTATTAATGTGGCTATATATATATATATATATATATATATATATATATATATATATATATATATATATATATATATATATATATATATATATATATATATATATATATATATATATAATTACAGAGCTACGTTAACATGAATACTTTTTACAAGCAAAAAAATGAGGAATGGTTGAGTCGAAATAAAGATTACCTTGACATGGTCATAAGTCCAGATTTTCAAAATCTTCAAGTAAGTTTTCAAAATCTTCACGTAAATTATTCTTATAACTAATGAGTGGTGACTATTTCATTGAGGAAGGATAGTCATTAGTCATGACTATTGAAACTATTTTAAATTTGTAGTTAAAAAAAATTTTTTAGTTTTTTTTTTTTTTTTTTAATATTGTTGGTATTTGTTCCATTTTGTATTCTTTTGTTTTATTTTATTTTATTTTATTTATTATTATTATATATATATATATATATATTATATATATATATATAATATATATAATATATATATATATATATATATATATATATATATATATATATATATATATATATATATATATATATATATATATATATTATATATATATATATATTGAAGTAAATTTAATAATAGTTGTAATATTAATAATAGTTGCAGCAATAATTTTATCTCTTGACAAACGTTAGAAGAAAAAAAAAAAAAAAAAATCTTAAATAAATCCATTTTATTTTTCTCCCCCAGTCCCCCCTGAGTGATGAAGGAGTAATTCTAGGCCCCAGTGACACTCTCAATACAGAACAGTACCTAGCCTTTCTTCAGAGTCAAGATAGACCCATCGTCGACGGCGGTTACTTGGACGTAAAGTTTGTAAGAAAACCAAAACCCAAATCCACATCCACTTTAAATGCTCCTTCCAACCAATCACAGGAACCAAATAATGTGTAAGCTTCGCTTATTATATATATATATATATATATATATATATATATATATATATATATATATATATATATATATATATATATATATATATATATATATATATATATATATATATAT
Organism: Armadillidium nasatum; assembly: GCA_009176605.1. Classification (NCBI taxonomy): domain Eukaryota; kingdom Metazoa; phylum Arthropoda; class Malacostraca; order Isopoda; family Armadillidiidae; genus Armadillidium; species Armadillidium nasatum. The sequence continues at coordinate 18,235 of SEYY01001977.1, read as the reverse complement.
ATATATATATATAATATATTTCCACAATCATGGGGTGGTGTCTATCGCAGGCTACATCAATTCAAACACTAAACCCTTCACCAGTCTTTTCCATTCATTCCTATCCTCTTTCAACCACACATCCTCCTCCCAATTCATCCCTCTATCCCTTAACAGCTCCTTTACATTTCTCATCCAACTTCCCCTCGGTTTCCCACTATCTAACACACCCTCCGCTTCTGAAACAATTACCTTTTCAGCTATTCTCTCTTCATTCAGCCTACAAACATGTGTAAACCATCTCAGCATACTTTATTCTGCTCTCTCAATCATACCCTTTCTGCATCCACACATTTCCTATACTCTAACTTACTGAATCTGTCTCTTCTACCAATACTACAAACAGCTCTCAGGCCTTTCATTTCGAAAATATTTTTTCCTTTTTCTAGCTTTCAACCTCCATATTTCATTCCCATACATACTACCAATATGCAACATCCCTCAAACATCCTCACTTTCACATCCCTTGGTAACCTTCCTCTACCCCAAATGTCCCTCAAAATACTCAACACCTTCTCCCCTTCTTTTATTCTATGACCAACTTCATCAATAATACTAACATTACCTTTTTATAAAATCATCCCCTGATCTTTAAATAAAATGACTAGCTCCAATCTTTCCCTACCCACTTTAATTTGTAAATTATCTCTCTACCCTATTCATCTTTTTCACTACTTTGTCAATAAATAAATTAAATAACCCAGAAGACATTAAACAACCCTGTCTTAGACCATTATTTACATAAAAAAACACAGTCTTCAATCTGTTTACTCCCACACATGCCCTGCAATTCCTAAACAATGCTCTAGCACCTTCCCGTACTTTCTCCTCAATTTCATACTCACTCAGGACCTTCCACAGCTTATTCCTATCTACACTATCGTAAGCTTTTTTTAGGTCCATAAAGCACATGAACACATAATTCTTATTATCTCTACTTTTCTCTTCAATCATTCTTAATGTAAAAGACTGATCCATACAACACCTTCCTTTTCTGAAATCTAGCTGCTCCACTCATATTAACCCATACATCCCTACCCAATTTAATAAAAATCTTCCATACACTTTCCGCACTACGCTAAGTAAACTTATCTCCCTATAAATGCCACACTCAAATTTGTTATCCTTATCATAATACAAAGGAACCACACATGCATCCTGCCAATCTTGAGGTGTCATACCCATTGCCAAACATAAATTAAACAATCTTACCATCTATTTTACTACACTCACACCCCTTCCAGCAGCATCTCTACACTTATTCCATCCAAACCCGTAGATTTACCTCTTTTCCCTTTCCTCAAAGCTTTCCCTATTTCTTCTATAATGATTCCCCCCTCAGACTCATCCATCATTCCTCCCTATCCCTCATCACAGCTACACGCCTACCCCCCTCACACTGAACAGTCTTCTAAAATACTAAATCCATCTTGATCCATCCTCCCTTTCTTTCTATCTTATTTCTCCGTATATGCCCTTTATCTCCCTCCCCTAACCTCTCCTTTATTCTTTATCTTATTTCTCCGTACATGCCCTTTATCTCCCTCCCCTAACCTCTCCTTTATTCTTTATCTAATTCCCCTTCTCCAAAACATCTTATTCCATTCTCTAGATTTCTCCACTATTTTGTTACCCCATTTTACACTTGCTCTTTCTTTCGCTCTTTCAACCTCTCTTTTAGAAATCCACTTTTTATCTTTATAAGCCTCCAATTCCTCTATCCTATTAGTACCCCAAAAATTTTTAAAAGCTATTTTTTATCTCTCACAGCAATACTAACCTTCTCACACAACCATTCACTTCCTCATTTTTACACTTCCCTACCACCCTACATGCCCCACAAACATTCCTTGCACTTTCTACCAACGATTTCCTTAATCTTCCCTTTTCCTCTTTCACTTCCTCAACCGCACTCCCTTTTTCCTCACCCCATCTTTAACTAACACTCCCTCTTTCTCCAATCTCTCCACTTTCACAATCTCTGCTGCTCTACTTGTACCCCAATTCTTCCTCCAACCTCCCTTTACAATATATATATATATATATATATATATATATATATATATATATATATATATATATATATATATATATATATATATATATATATATATATATATATATATATATATATATATATATATATATATATATATATATATATATATATATATATATATATATATATATATATATATATATATATATATATATAATATATTATATAATATATATATATATATATATATATATATATATATATATATATATATATATATATATATATATATATATATATATATATATATATATATATATATATATATCTGCCTTAATAATAATAATAATGGTAATAGTCGGGTTCAAGTAACCATTTTTTCCTTAATATACGAAAGTACGAAAGCGAAATGATCTGAAATCAAAAATTTTTCATTAAATTGTAGCACGGAAAGCAATTTTGTGCACCAAAGTACTCATTCCCTTGAATCAACCTCAATATGAATAAAAAAACTGAAAACACCAAAGAACATTAGAATTATAAATGCAAAGAGTAATAAGTACGTTCATTTAATATAACATCGTACGATTTCAATGACATATTATCATCTGGCTATGAACTACCAGGTTGCTGCATCTGCATTCGAGTTAATTTTATGGCTATTTTGGAGTTAAAAGAAAAGGAAAAAAAATGTAGAATATATTTATATATATAAGGGATGGAGTGAAGTATCGGTATCGGTATCGGCAGTATCGGCATATTTTTGAGTATCAGTATCTGCATCGGTATCGGTATCGGCAATTACAGTATCGGAAAATTTTTTTACAAGAGTAAAGTATCGGTATCGGTATCGGTAGTAGTATCGGCAAATATCGGCATATTTTTAGGTATCGGAATCGGGTATTGGTATCGGGGAATTTTTAAGTATCGGTATCGGTAAAAATTTTGGTATCGTTCCATCCTATATATATATATATATATATATATATATATATATATATATATATATATATATATATATATATATATATATATATATATATATATATATATATATATATATATATATATATATATATATATATATATATATATATATATATATATATATATATATATATATATATATATATATATATATATATATATATATATATATATATATATATATATATATATATATATATATATATATATATATATATATATATATATATATATATATATATATATATATATATATATATATATATATATATATATATATATATATATATATATATATATATATATATATATATATATATATATATATATATATATATATATATATATATATATATATATATATATATATATATATATATATATATATATATATATATATATATATATATATATATATATATATATATATATATATATATATATTTCCAGTGTTAGAGAGATTTAATAATACTTCATGGCCGTTCAGCTTATATTTACCCTTCATATCAAAGTTAGGTTAAGTCGAACTAGTTTGTTAGATAAACACTGAGAGACCCTTCCAGTGGTCGGATTTTGATTTTGATTTGATTTGATATTCAAACTTTGAAGAAAAAATATGAAATCAAGTAAATTAAACATAATATATTGATTAAATAGAGCCAGTGTTCGCAAGATTAGGCCTTTTTCTAGACTTAGGCGTACATTTACCCTCTAAATCGAAGTTAGGTTAAGTCGAATTAGTCTGTTGGATTTAACAAACTAATTCGACTTAACCTAACTTCTACTTGAATGGTAAATATATGTCTACGACCAGCAAATAGGCCTAACCTTACGAACATTGGCTCTATTTAATAAATATATTATGTTTAATTTACTTGATTTCATATTTTTTTTCTTCGTTGTTTGAATATCAAAACCAAACAAAATCAAAATTCGCCCCCTGGAAGGGTTATTAACCGTGTCAGTAAATTCATTAGTGGATAAACCAATGGCTTCACTGGGCTACAGCAAACATCCGCTGGCTGGTCAGGGCTATCTCAGATACCGACTTTGATCTCACCTGCAGTAAGCACTCATCAGACGTACTTATTACGCATAAGCGGGAGGGGCAAAAGGTAAGAAAGAACTGTCCAAATTTCTTTACTCCAACCAGGCCTCGAACCATGGACCTCTCGTTTCCAAAGCGAGTGCTCGATCGTCGATCTGAATATATTATGGAAAAAAAAAATTTTCCTTCAAATTCACTCCGATACTGATGCAGCAACTTGATAGTGCATAGCTAGATGATAATACGCCATTTAAAATATTAAATAATCGTATTTATTTTTCTTTGTTAATTACATTTTTAATGTTTTTTTGGTGTTTTTGGGAATAAAAAATGATTTCCTCGCTTCAATTTACATGAAAATTTGATTTCAGATCATTTTGCTTTCGTAGTTTCGTATATTAAGGAAAAAAAATGCTTACTTAAACTCGAATATTACCATAATAATAATAATAAAAATAACAATAATAATAATAATAATAATAATAATAATAATAATAATAATAATAATAATAATAATAATAATAATAATAATAATAATAATAATAATAATAATAATAATAATAATAATAATAATAATAATAATAATAATAATAATAATATAATAATAATATATAATAATAATAATAATAATAATAATAATAATAATAATAATAATAATAATAATAATAATAATAATAATAATAATTGTTTTTACCATTTTAATTCTTACCTTGAATTGTATTTTGGTTTGCATTAAACAGGAGTGAAAAAGCTTTTGAAGAAGAAGGAGAAAAATCACTTGAAGAAGCTTCGACATCGCTCGAAAAATCTGAAGAGTAATCTAGCAAGTCTCCTTCAGGAGACTCAGCGACAGTTCCGAAGAATTCAATTGGTTGAATGAGCTGGGACTTCTTCAGGGTCAACCAGTGTACCATATAATTTGGGAAAAGTCACTCTGGTTAATAGACTTCGAACCAGTGGTTTCAAATTTGGTGGATACTACTGATGATTAATGATAATAATTAATGAATGATTAATAATAATTTCTTTATTAGTATTTAAAATTGTTGAATGAATAATTTTCAAATATTTGATGGATATTACTGATGATTAGTGTTAATAATTAATTAATTAATAATAATTTCTTTTTTAGTGTTTATAATTGTTGAATAAATAATTTTCAAAAATATTTATTTTTTTCATCACCTATCGCCTTCCAAATCCGTAGGTTGGCGCCTGTCGGGTGCTACTCCTCCAGAATCTTCTCGACGGATTTCTGTCCTCTAACATTCGGTTCTCTTTCACCTCTTGAAGTGGCTTGCTCCTCCGTTGAATGATTTTTGTCACCGCCTGCATCCATCTCTTCCTCGGTTTTCCAGCCGGTGTCATACTTTCTTGTCTCCATTACAGCATCTCTCTCAGCCTCTCTTCCTCCTCCATTCTCTTTACGTAACCAAACCATTTCAACTGGTTTCTTTCCAGGCACTCCAAAATTGTTTCCACCCCAAGTTCCTCCGTCACCAGTTTTCTATTTTAAATAATTAAAAAGTACTAAATATTTATTAAATTTGATTTTTATTTTAAAAATATAGTGTTTAGTGAATTTTAAAAAGCATAGAAACAATTAAATAATTTTTTAAGTCTTTTTTGTAAAGATAAAAATTTAGAGATTATAATTAATTAAAATTATTCTTTAATTTAATAATTAATTTTTTAAAGAAAATACTACTGAAAATTTTCCAAATAATTTTCAAAATTTCTCATTACAATTTCCAAATTAAAAGGGCTACGTGACTTTCATAGTTAATCATACAATTACTCTGTGTGCAATAACACTGCCATATTGAGTTTGAATGTATGATAATGCAAAATATTTTCACTGCAGTAAAAGATTTCTAAAAGAGTAATTTTAATTAAGATTATTAAAACATTTTATTTTTAAAATGTTCAGTATATTTTTGAGGCTACACAGAACATTTTAAAAACTGAGTTAAAGTTAAAACATTGAAAAGAGTTTTATTTCTTTTGTAATGATATTAATAGGCAAGATGTAAAAACAGAAAACAGGAATACAAGGGCGAACATTTATCGTTGCGTTCTAGTGCACAACAATAACCTTTGGCTAGATATTGAAGATAGAAACAGTAGGAGGTTTAGAAGAAGAGAGGTGGTGTTTAACAAGTGGAAGTTAGAATAAAGACTCAGAATGTTACAGAAATTAATAAAAACTGAAATCCGAGCACCTGAACAAGTCGTTAGCACTAACCCCATCAACAGGGGCTATCAATCCCAAAATTATGATCGGTTGTGGGGTGGACGAAGTGTATTGTTGGATGCCACCCCTCCGAACATCTCCAAGGCATGTTTATAGATGGTACTTTTTAATTTTGAAGAAATGGGAAGACAGTGGGAGTGTATCTCACTACAAGGTAAGGCTGAGATTGCACTAGAGACTTTCTCTCTCTAACTAACCTCATGAAAGATATCAAAAACTAAATAAAATTTATATAAATAATAGGTCACCTATAAAATAAAGAGGAAAGGGATGTCAGATCATTTCACTTTGTATATATATATATATATATATATATATATATATATATATATATATATATATATATATATATATATATATATATATATATATATATATATATATATATATATATATATATATATATATATATATATATATATATATATATATATATATATATATATATATATATATATATATATATATATATATATATATATATATATATATATATATATATATATATATATATATATATATATATATATATATAATCACAGCCTTTCCCACAATCATGGATTGTTGTCTACTGCAGGCTACATCCATTCAAAACACTCACCCCTTGACCAATCTTATCCACTCACTCCTGTCGTCCGTCAACCACACATTCCTCCCAGTTTATCCCTCTGTCTCTTAATAACTCTTTAACCCCACTCATTCATCTTCCCCTCGGTCTCCCTCTACCTCTCACACCTCCCACTTGAAATGTGCATTTACAAAGTCATTTTAACCAATAAATGAACGCGTTACTTTTTTTTATTTTTTTTTTTACTGACGTGATGCAGTGTGAAGCAACACCTTTATAATAATATATTTTCATTAGTGCAAAATAGAGCAAAATTAAATTTAAACTAGTTTTCTTTTCATATTATATAAATAAATATAAAAACATTTTCAACTCTAAAAAACTCGGAAAAATTTGTAGGCGCAACTGAGGTAGAGTTAAAGTAACTATTCTTTCTCATATTCATTATCGAAAACCTTAAAATTATCATTGCCTTACAACTAAGTTCCTTTTTATTCTTTTCTACTTGATATAATTTTCCACACTACTTTTTTACTAATAATTAATAAAAATTAGTAAGACTTAAGTTAAATTTTATTTATATGAAGAAGTTAAACGTACTTTTTCAATTAGTGATCTAGAATTATTAAATAACTTAATTAAAAAATGACTTTTCCTAACAAATGTGAATAAATACTTAAAACCCCCTACTTGAATAAGGATTTGCCTGTGAGTTGTGGTGATGTGTGAGAAAAAAAAAAAAAAAAACTAAAAAGAATGTTGAACATCTGAAAAGAAATTAACCCTTCGAATACAAAATTTCATTTTAAATTGAAAAATTTTATTATGTTAACTGTATTTTACGATATAGTAATAAAGAATAGAAGTGATTTATGATGTGTTGCTCCAAAAATATTGTTGCAGCGATGTTGTAGTGGTTGTGACACTAAGACATAACTTGATCATAAGGTTCGATACCAGGTGAGAGTGAAGCTTGCATACATTGTACTTAGTATCAAATACTATAAATGAAGGATGAGAAAGATAACGTAAAGGAACAAGCCATCCTACTTTCTACGTCTGAATTTAGAATAATTTGCTTTCAAAACAAATGAAGTTAAAAAGTTATCTTTAATCTTCATCTTTTGCTATTTCAAAAAACAAGATGAGGGAAAATACAGTAATAACAATAATAATAATAATAATAATTAATAATAATTAATTAATAATAATAATAATAATAATAATAATAATAATAATAATAATAATAATAATAATAATAATAATAATAATAATAATAATAATAATAAGAAGAAGAAGAAGAAGAAGAAGAAGAAGAAGAAGAAGAAGAAGAAGAAGAAGAAGAAGAAGAAGAAGAAGAAGAAGAAACAATAATAATAATAATAATAATAATAATAATAATAATAATAATAATAATAATAATAATAATAATAATAATAATAATAATAATAATAATAATAATAATAATAATAATAATAATAATAATAATAATAATAATAATAATATCTTCATCGTTAAATGTGGAGCAGCAAATTTTTCCTTCAACTGTGATTTCAAAACTGCGAAATTCGAGAGGCAAACAGACTGCCTTTTTTGGGGTGAATTTCTTTGAAGCAAAAATACGTCAAAAGAAGGTTAGTTGTAAGCTTTAAGAAAAAAAGAGTTAAATTTAATTAAGATAGATCATATTTAAAAGTTTTATGAAAAATCTTTATTATTTAATTACCGATCTTTAATAAAAAACTGGTTTATGTTTACACAAAAATGAACGATTTAGTCTTGAAAGTCAAATACTTTATATATATATTTACAGAACGCCACCACTCACGGGCAGAGCCCTTTTCAAGGAGGGGGAACACACACAGGAACAAAACTCATTCAAACACGCACACCTAACGCACAGCCTTCAGGTGAGCTCAGACGAAAGCCATGAAGAGTGGAAGATTAAATACAGGAGGAAAAACAAGATGGTACAGAATTCCACAGAATAGAGGTGGCTGGAAAGAAAGAGGTACCACAACGGCTAGCCTGGGATTTCCAACGTCCACACAAAATTGGTGCGAAAGCAGGGCACCCCTTGTGCAACGAGGACGACGCAACGGTGGAGGAATGCGAAAGCCCAATTCCCTCGAGCAACTGCCATTGTAGTACCTGTAGAAAAGAGATAGCGCGCCAACGTCACGTCGCAGAGAATGAGGGTCAAAAGAGTTTGAAGTAGAGGACAGTTTATTAATCTTTTAGCTTTGACTCAACCGTATCCAGAAGAGAGGAGGAGCCAGAGCCCCCCGAAATATGAGAAAAGTACTCCATGCAAGGACGAATAAGACCCTTATATATTTGGAGTAACTTCTGAGAAGAAAAAAATTCTCGCAATCTGAACAGAATTCCCATCTTCTTAGAGGCCGCTTTAGCAACCATTGTGATATGTGTTTTCCAAGACAGTTTGTTATTTATGTTTTGACCAAGAAAGTTAATGTTATTTCCAGGTGAGACGGGAGAGCCATCGAAGAGGATAGGAAAGTTAGAAGGTGTTTTTGAGAGCGAGATGTGAAGAAGTTGAGTTTTTAAAGAGTTGAATTTCACAAGGTTGCTATGACCCCACCGGGAAATTCCATCCAGATCAGCAAGAATAGAATCGGAAAGTTGAAGACGAGAAGCAACTCTAGAAGGAAAAGTGAAAGCAGATTTGAAATGAGTAGAGGAATGTAGAGTTGAGTCATCAGCATAAGAGTGAACAGAGTTAGAAATGCAGTTGAGAAGATCGTTAATGAAAAGTAAGAATAAGGTTGGAAATAAAACAGAACCCTGAGGAACACCACAGTTGACAGAAAAGGAAGAAGAGGTCGCTCCATCTACAAGTACCGAAATTGAACGATCTGAGAGAAAACTAGACAAGAGTAAACAAAGAGAAGGAGGAAACCCAAAGGAAGGGAGCTTGAAGAACAGCGATGCATGCCATACCCAGTCAAAAGCCCTGGATATGTCAAGCGCCACCACACAATACTCCCCGAAGTTCCTAAGGGCAGAAGACCATAGATCATTAAGAAAGGAGAGTATGTCACCAGTTGACCACGAGCGTCGAAAGCCATACTGGTGATCTGAGAGAAGAGAATGAGACTCCAAATGATCCAGGAAATGAGAGTTGAGAAGAGTTTCAAAACTTTTAGACAGAACACAAGTGAGAGCTATAGGACGATAGTTAGAAGGGTCAGAGCGACTACCTTTTTTCGGGATCGGCTGAACATTTGCACGCCTCCAGCATTGAGATAAAGTATTAGTATTAAGGCACAGAGAGTAGAGCTGAACGAGGACAGGCGCTAACTCGGAAGGACACTCCATCAGAACACGAGGGGGAATGCCATCCGGGACACTGGCCTTCCTGACGCTCATAGATTTCAGGAACCCATGCACCCGAGAGGAGAAGGAGAAGGAGTAGGAGGAGGGATGCCAGAATCGAGTAGGGTGGAATTAGATGGAAAAAAGGAGACCGAAGAGATTAGCCTTTTCAAAAGGAGTATTAGCTACAGAACCATCAGAGCGAATAAGAGGAGGAAAGGCAGATTTACAGAAGTTGGTTAGAGATATTTTTGATAAGAGGCCAGAAATTTTTATCAGTAGGAGAGCCATGGAGGTCAGCGCACTTCCTTTTTATGAAAGTACACTTAGTCCGTCGAAGAACATCCCTGCAACGATTCCGGGCTGAATGAAAATTAGCAAAAGTGATAGAAGAAGGAGAGTTTTTCCATCCACGATAAGCATTGTCACTTTTCCGAAGGACAAGAGAACAATTGCTTTCGAACCAAGGATTTTGAGGAGAAAATGATTTAGTTGAAGAGGGAA
>SEYY01001977.1:0-2500 GCA_009176605.1 Armadillidium nasatum | reverse complement strand
TAAAATTCATTTGCTAGTAATCAATCCCGTTAATAAAGGAATATTCAAATTTTACACATCCTAACATATTAACAATACAGTCATCTGCAAACAGCATACTTAGAATTCAAACATCATCTACTTTATTTAATGCATTAGAAAAGGTGACTCATTATGGCCCATGGAGACAAATGTATCGGTTATAAGATTTAATGATGTTAAATGAATGATTTTTTAAAGAAACGTAATAGTAAAATGGAGCGAGAGAATCAGTCTTTTATTGAAATTAAAGAGAGAAACAAGAATCCTTCCTATCCTAACAACAACCCACATTACTACAATACAGAGTATGAAAGACAAAAAAAAAAAAAAAAAAAAAAAAAAAAAAAAAAACTATATAAGAAAGGATAAGAGTGGTGGTAGGAGAATGTTAAAATTGTATAAGAGTTGAAATTGAGAAAGAATTGGTGAATACGACGGAATAGGGAAGACAAAATAAGAAACACAACTTAAATGAATAACAAAGAAATATCTATACTTTAAAGAAAGAGATAAGGTTAAACACACTTATAATGGGAACGAAAGGTAGAAAATTCTGGGTAAGGCAAGGAAATAAGTATATATATATATATATATATATATATATATATATATATATATATATATATATATATATATATATATATATATATATATATATATATATATATATATATATATATATATATATATATATATATATATATATATATATATATATATATATATATATATATATATATATATATATATATATATATATATACACTTTTAGGGTAATAAAGAAGTAATGACATGCTATCAATTTAAGTGACTGGTATGAAAGAAAACCAATATATAAGAAATATGATACAAAACATTTCATTTATAAGAAAGAGGAAATTAAAAATGTATAAAATGTATTTAGGAGTAGCAAGTATTTGAAAGTTGAGAGGATACCTTTCCTGTCCTGTAATCAATCCTTACAAATATTCTTGACTCTTGGTTACGCCTCACAAAACTGAAACTGATCAACATTCAATAATGAACGATGGCTTACAGACATGTTTGATATTTGGTTTTATTATATGTATATTAAACTACAAAAACAATTTTTTTTAAAATAAATCCAGCAAAAATATCCTGGTCTTCTATACATAACAAAATAATTCTGACAAATTGACTACGAAAACTTCGAAATGGAGAAAGAGAAATATGATAAAATTAATTTGTACTTATGGTTTTTATTCACTTATAACAAACTGAAAGATCAATAATAATAATAATAATAATAATAATAATAATAATAATAATAATAATAATAATAATAATAATAATAATAATAATAATAATAATAATAATAATAATAATAATAAATAATAATAATAAAGAATAATAATAATAATAATAATAATAATTATAATAATAATAATAATAATAATAATAATTATAATAATAATAATCAAATAATAATAATAAAGCAAAAATTATTTTTTAGTTCTTAGGAAGTAAAATTATTTATTTATTAATTTTTTTATTTATCTATTTATTTACATAATTTATTTATTTATTCACTTATTTATTTACTTATTTATTTACAATAATAACCCATACCAATTTATTTTTATAACTTTTTTGTTACCCCTTGAAAAAGTTTTCTGTACCAGTTGTATAGTAGAAAATGAAATTTAATGGTAAAACATTATAATTTAAATTGATTTAATTAAACTAATTTTTATAGATTTCTGGTGAAAAAGAAAGAAAAAGAAGCCCACATAAGACCCAGAAGAGAAGTAAAGCAGTAAATATACTATAAATAAAAGAACTGTATGGTTAGAAATATTGTGAATGTTAATTTGTCGAGGGAAGAATATTTATGTTTTGAAGAATGTTTTGATATTAAAGGTAAATTAAATGCATTTCAATAAATACTTTCTTCTCTTGGTGTCTACAGAAGAGTTGGTTTATAAATTCTTAAACGGCAAATTTAAGTAAGCAATTATTGCTGTATATTTTAGAATATCCCGTTTCCCCTTTTTTTTATAGGACGGGGTGTTCGTGCTATATATATATACTATATATATATATATATATATAATATATATATATAATAATATATATATATATATATATATATATATATATATATATATATATAATATATATATATATATATATATTTATCCTTTCATTTAAATTTCAATTTAGACAAAAAAAATTCTTTTTTATCGAAATTTTCAAATAAAATACTATTCTACTATCGAAAGACTTTAATAATTCTTATTTAAATAAAGATTAATTTTCAAACGTATTTTGGAGAATATTTCTGAATTCTATAACTATTGAGATCAGTAGTTACTTTGTTACCTAAGATATAAACAAAGTAAGTATTTCAGGGAATGTGTTCCCACTTGTAAATAAAGGTTATTTTCTTATGTAATTTTAAAACTTCCAAATGAAAGAAGTTTTAATTAACCTTACTCTTTTAAAACTATTAAAAAAA